>JARYZH020002097.1:0-10575 GCA_030021035.2 Notholithocarpus densiflorus | reverse complement strand
TTTGAAGTATTTCTTAGGCCTTGAAGTTGCCAGAACTGAGAAGGGTATTAGCTTATGTCAAAGGAAACTTACCTTGGAGCTACTTTCTGATACAGGTTTGCTAGCTAGCAAGCCTGTCAATGTGCCAATGGAGCAATCTGCAAAGTTCAGTAGTTCAATGGGAGAAGATGTTCTGATCCTTCCTTGTACAGAAGATTGATAGGTAAATTTCTTTATTTGACCCTCACTAGACCAGACATATGCTACTCAGTACACAAGCTTAGCCAATTGATGAGTTCCCCCAAAGTGCCTTACTTGCAAGCAGCTTATAGAGTTCTTAAGTACCTAAGGAAGACACCAAGTCGGGGGTTGTTTCTTTCTGCAAGCTCAGAATTGAGACTTAAGGCCTATTGTGATACTGACTGGGCAGCATGTCCAGACACCAGAAGGTCCATATCAGGCTTTGTGTCTTTCTTGGTGAGTCTTTGATTTCCTGGAAGTGTAAGAAGCAATAGGTTGTATCAAGATCTTCAGCAGAGTCTGAATACAGATCAATGGCTACAGTCACAAGTGAAATTGTTTGGCTAATAGCTTTGCTCAAGACCTTTGGACTAGAGCACAATTAAGCAGCTTCTCTTTACTATGATAGCAAGGTAGCTATATATATTGCTGCAAATCTAGTTTTCCACGAAAGAACAAAGCATATAGAAATAGATTGTCACTTCATTCGAGAGAAGATTCAAGATGGTGTGATCAAGACCTTCCATGTTCCTACTAGACACTAGATTGCAGATTTCTTCACTAAGGCACTTGGACATAAACAATTTCATTACTTGTTATCCAAGATGAACTTAGTAAACATATATAGTTCATCTTGAACAACAACGCCGCCGCCGTCATTGCTGCTGCCACCACCACTACCGCCTACATTTAGAGTACGGATCCTAAACCGGTCAAATCTCAAATCCGATTCTCCTCCTCTATTAGATGGTGTTCGCGGCGAGCCATCGCTTAAACTCCTTTGCAAGGTTGGAGTTGATCTCATTCTTTTCACTTGTAGATGAGGTACTTGCACTTGAGGTACAACACCACCACATTTCTTAGACAACTCTACAAATTCATCGTGAAGTCTAGGAAAGCTTTTCTTGCAAAGTTCCCTTCTTCGAACATAGAGCTCCCTAAAGAATTTTAGCAATGACAACAACCTCGGATCAACTGGTTTCTCCGGCTTGGGTTGAAATTCATAGTAATTATTATCACCCATATACATATTGTCACCATGATTTAGGTGACTGCCCACCTTGATACTAGAATTAGAGAAACACATGGATCAGCGAAGCTAGTGAATTTTCTAAATGTTCATGTTGATGAAATGATGATTAACATTTGTATTCATTTGCAGTGAAGGCATTGCAGGCCATCAAGAGCAGATTGATAGATCCCAATAGGAATCTGAGTAACTGGGATCGAGGAGATCCATGTACATCAAAATGGACAGGGATTGTGTGCTACAATACTACATTAGATGATGGATATCTACATATAGATCAATTGTATGATTTTAACCTTTTCTATTTTATTTCTATCAGGGAGCAATATTGATTCGAATGATGTTGCATATTCTTCCACTTAGAACACTTTTCTTTATTTCTTTTGTCCCCCTTGCATGATGAGATATTTCGTATTCCACTTTTATCTCTAGTCATATTAGTTGATGAAGGGAATGAAATTCCTTGGTTCTTTAGTTCATTTAAGATTCAAAAAAATTGTTGGGACTTGATCTAATAGCCCCATGTTTCCCAATTTTTCTAGAAAATATGGTTCAGATATAAGACTATGAAAGCTTTGATACAACTTTTCTATTTACTGCATGTAGGAATTTCTGTTGAAGAACTAATGTGGTGCTTTAATAATTCCTTTCGGGGCTGCCTTTCTGCAGGGTATTATTAAATATGAATTTGTCAGGAAGTTTAGCACCAGAGCTTGGCCAGTTATCGAATTTGACTATATTGTAAGGAAAAGCATATCTGAAAGCTACTTTTCTGTGCTATGATACTTTTTGTTATTCAAAGTTTTTGGTTACCTTAAAATCGTTTTTATTATATTTCATTACTTCTCCTCTCTCTCTCTCTCTCTCTCTTCCAAGTCTCTCTTTTCTCAGCTCAGACTCCATCCCTCTCTCTGTAATCTTAGCCTCTCTCTCCCCACTCTCTTTGTCTCGGTCTCTCTCGAATCGACATGGAGACAACGGTTTATGGTGGAGGCATGGAGATCGGCTTCTGTGGTGAAGGCGTGGACATCATGGAACCATGGTGGAGCTGTGGTTGTGGCTGGGTAATTGTGGTTTTGTTCTTAGGTCACGGTGGTTGCAGTGATAATGGGTTTGCTGGGCTTTGTTCTTGGTTGGGTTAGTGGTGGTTGTAGCGGAAACAATGGGTTTTGGTGTGGTAGTTTGTGGTCAAGCCAAGGAGGTCGTGGGTTGTGGTCAAGGTGGCGTTTGTGGTGGAAGTTGGGGGTTGTGGTTCGTGGTTGTGGTTGGGCCATGGTGGTTTTGTTCTTGGCATGGTGGTTGCGTTTTGTTCTTAGGTCGTGGTGGTTGATGTGATGGTGGGTTTGCTGCTTTGATCCTGGTTGGGTTGGTGGTGGTTGTGGTGGTTAAACAATGGGTTTTGGTGTGGTGGTGCCTCATATTGTTGGTGGTGGTGTGGTTGAGAGAGAGGGAGAGAGAGAGAGAGACAGAGACAGAGAGGCAGTGACAGAAATTAGAGAGAAGAGAGATAGATAGTTTTATATTATTTAATTGTATAATTTATATTATTTTAATGTGTTATATGTTAAAATAAAATTTGAGATGTTGGGTGTATTGTAAAATGATATTGTATAATAGATAAAATAGCTTTTTACATGGTAAAATAGAAACTTTTATGCAATTCCGGATGCTAATGCTCTTATAGACTTATAGTTTAATATATTTTACTTTATTAAATCCTAAAATTAAATAAAAACAAAACAACAACAACAACAACAACAATAATATTGGGTCCATTGTTGAGGTCCAAAAAATCACAATGTTATACCAAGGCCCAAAACAAAGCAAAGGATTGAAACCTAGGAAAAATAAAGCATTTAGGCTTCCAATAAGAAAGAAGAGAGGTCCAAACCCATTAAGGGTCCATAAAGAGGAACCTAAATCCATGAATGGGCAAGTCTCAGGCCCCATAAAATAAAGGAAGGAAAAAAGCCCAGCATAGCCCTTAAAGGTCAGAAAATCGCTGGGGAGCCCGGGAAAATAACTGGGCCAGGATACCTGGGGATTCCCAGGAGCCAGGGATCCTTGGGACATGCAGCAAAGCTAGGTTGGGATTAAGACAGTTTAGAGTGTGTACCAAGAAACACAAGGAAATAGAATAGATATGTCTCTATCAGCCACTCAATGATGCAGAAAGGGGGTCAGAAGGCTTAAGAACCAACAACCCATGAGTAAAGGCCTAGTACCTCGGGGAACCCAGGAAGAAGAACCATAAGGGAATGTGGCTGGGGATCTTTCAGCCTGGCAGGAAGGAATCAACTCACTTGGTAAAAATGATAAAGGGAAAAGCAACCAAAAGTTGGGTCTGAAAAGGTGGAATCTAGAAGCCTTAAAAGAAGAAAGACCAAAGGTCAGCCCTTTAAGACACCCCAGTACGGGAAGGTTAGCTGGGGTCTTTCGAAGATGAAATCTCAAAAAAGGGAAATAATAAAGAATAAGGAAGGGACCAGCCACTAATGTTGCTGACACAACATTGGTTCTGGTACCCAGAAGAACAAATAGAGGGAATCAGTGGTACCCCGGAAACCCTAGGATGGCACTATAAAAGGGGAAGCAACCAACAGTGAAAGACATTCAACAATAGTGAATTAGAGTAAAAATCATTAAGAAAACTCTGTTAGAATTCAAAAAAAAAAAAAAAAAAAAAAAAAAAAGAGAAAAAGGAGGGAAATATTGTTCGGTATCCTCAAATAGCCACTAGAGAACACACTTAGATTCAAAGAGATTCAAACTTTGCAAGTCTTAGAGGCCTGAAGAGCCATCTAAGTCTGTGATTTTGAACTTATTTGGACCTTGTAACCCGTCCTAGTGAGCATAGTGTATTACACAATCAAGAAAGTAATAAAATATTTTGCATTATTTTAAGATCCCTAATGCTTTATTTTATGTTCCTTCTTGATCAATTTCGTTCCTTTGCTATTCCTTGCTGTTCAGTGCATATATTTCTTGTCTGTTAGCATGTATGTGTTGTAGGATTCATGCTTTGTGCACTACTTGGTTCGAAATCAGCCCAATTTAGCTGCGGTGAACCAAGCCCAATCCCTTAAAACAATAAGTATTGGGTCCAGGATCCTTGTTTCTACTTGGGCCTGTGTGCTAAAAAAAAAAAGAACCCACACATTAGGGCGACTCCACTAGGGACTAGGTAAAGGAAAGGGAAGAAGCAGTCCCTTCGCAGAGCATGGCTCCAAGACCAAGGAACAGTAAAGGTACCAATGTACTACCTGCGACATTTGAGCTCGTAGGAGAAAATGAGGTAACTTCAAGGCAGAGGAATGAAGTACCTCTGGTGGAGCAGGAGGTCGTCTTAGGACAGAGGTGTGGGGTGTAGGAACTAGAGCCCATGGCTCAGATGGCAGAAATGATGAAAGACTTACAACAGGAGATCCGTATCCTCAAAGAGGGAAGGACTCAAGAAATCAGAGATAACGCTCCCCCTGTGGCCAACCAAGAAAGAGCCCAACCAAAAGGAGGGTCAGTAGTAGGAGGGGGAGTTAACCCCTAGTATCTCACACTAGCGGATGTCAACGCCCTTTTGGAACAAGAAAGGGAAAAGCTCTCGGGGATCCCCAAGCAATTCTCTCGGGATCCCTCATTCCCACCAAAACTCCTTGGCAAGCCCTATCCCAAGGGATATGAACCCCCAAAGTTTCACCCTTTTGATGGAAGGAACGGAAGTGCTGTGGAGCACGTGAGTAGGTTCATTCACACCATGGGTCTTTACGCAGGAGACAAGGAGCTGTGTCTAAGAGAGTTTGCTAAGTCCCTATTGGACAGAGCATACACATGGTACACTACCTTGAGGCCGGGGTCCATTAAGACCTGGAATGAGATGATGGAGAGGTTTTGCTCAAAGTATTATCCAGGTGAAGACAAGGCCACCTTCCAAAGCCTTCAGATGGTAAGGCAAAGGCTCGGAAAAGACCCTATCCAGTTCATCAAAAGATTTGAGGATGTTTCTTTGGACTGCTATGGGGATCACGAAGAAAGGGAGTGTTAGGACATATGTGTTTCACATGTTAAGAACATATATCATGATTTTATGTAATTGGCTAATCCTTTGACAAAATGCACTTTACTTGTATTTGGGTAGATTTAGGATGTGTTTAAATACTTCAAGAAATCATGTTTCAAGATCAAGTGTTGAAGCCTTCAAGTCTGTCCAAGAAAACAAGCTGAAAGTGCAGAGTTATTAAAACTTGACAGCTAGCATGTGTCGAGGTTTAAGAAGTTGTTTTAGCCCCGTGGCTCGACAGCTAGCTCGACAGATGCTTGACAGCTTCTATCTGTCGAGGTTTATGAAAACAGAATTTCTGTTCTATTTTTCTTGAGATCCATGGATGTGTCTTTGGGCTTTCTTTTCTCCTAACCCTAGACATATAAAAGGATTGTTTTAAGAGCTGTCAAAGTACACAAGTTGCACAAGCATTGAGCAAACTCTGTTCAAGCAATTTGTAACCAAAGACGAAGTTCTTGCCCTAGTTTATCTCTTTCTCTTGAAGAAGTTGCTGTGTATGTGCACCATAGGGTTTTGTAACCAAGCATCTTCTTGATCTTCATCATGTGGATGAATTAAAGAACTTTGCAGTCAATAACCTTCATAGTTGGTTATTGAAGTTGCGTACTGGGATTCGCGCATTGGTTAGTCACGTACTTGGGAGCCGTGCATCAAAAGGGGGAACTGTCATTACAGAACAAGTCCAATTGGGTATTGGGGTAAGGGTTCAACTGTAGGTTGGTAAGGTACTTGGGATTCCTTTACTTGTAACCGCTTGTTGTGATAATAGTGGAGTTTCAGGAGTGGTGACACTCGGTGGAGTTTTTGCCGTTAGGTTTTCTCCATTCGTAAACAAATTACCGTGTTATTTATTTTCCGCCTGCATAATTAGTTTATTGGTGATTTGTTTGTGCTACCACGTGTTTTGCATGATAAATTGATTAATTAATAATTTGGCTAATTAATTAATTAATTTCAATCACAAGGGGTCAATTTCTTTGTGGCCTATCAAGTGGTATCAGAGCCAAGGTCATAGGTTTGAGTCGTTGGAGCCGCATTGTGAGGGAGGGATTGTGAGGGATTTCACAATTTGCTCCAATACCAATGGGCTTGGTCTACGATCGAATGCTATAAAAGATTTGTGCCCCCTCATCCTTCACCAATTGGTGGTTGGATGGATTGGTGAGGCACACGGTTCGATAGGGAGCTCATGGAGACTTGCATATCTAACATGCTCTTTGATTACAGGCTTAATCTCGAAAATCTATGCATAACCCAATTTGCTGACCTGCTACAGAGAACTAGGAGGACAGTGTTGACCATGAGAACAAAGAGGGTGCCAGTACCTTAGGCCATGACAGCTTTGGTAGGAGAAAAGAGGAAGAGAATTAAAGGAGAAATGGCCGAGGAACCACCTGTGATCCCATGTACTGCGGAAGAATTGAATCATGTTCTGGATAAATGGATTGGAGACGGAATTGTTAGGTCATTCACTGTGTCCATTCCACCTATTGAGGAAGAAAGGAAGAATCCTTTGTTTTGCATGATTCATAACTATGTCAAGCACTCCACCAAGGATTGTTGGACCCTTCGGAGGCTTTTTCACAAAAAAGTTTAGGGAGAGGACCCTGGAGCTCACCCAAAAGGAGCCCGAGGTGTAGAGGAACCCTTTACCCAACCATAAAGGGAAAGGAGTGGTGGCTGTAGTAATCCATGGAAGCTCGGCAGAAGTAGAGGAACCTGAAGGATCCTTTCACCCTAGCACAGTCAAGACCCTTCAGAAGAGCCCTAAGTTCAGATCATTATTCAATCAATTGGGATTTGGGCTAGAAGTAAGAAGGATGGCCATAGAATCCCTCATGAGTATAGCAGCTGATTCAGGGGTGGAATGTTTCACAGTAGAATCCCATGCCAACCGAGCTTACTTGGAGACAACCAATGCAATAACCTTCACGGATGAAGACATGGAAGTTGAACATCCAGACCATTGCAGACCCTTTTATCTGATGGCCACCATAAACGGTGTCCAAATCAGGAGAGCACTGATAGACATAGGGGCATCATTCAACCTCATAGCCCTAAGTACCTTAGAGGCTGTGGGCTTGATTGGTAGGAGGATCCTGGGGGCTCCTATGGAGATAATAGGATTTGGAGGAGTAGCAGAATCGACTGACTCTAAGCAATTGTGTGTCTGTGGGTGGCACATTTTAGTGGAGATCAACTTTTTTTTTTGGCTGCCAACCGTTTTAAAGATAGGCTTGATCTAGGCAGTTTAGTGCTCTCACCATAGTGATGCTATGTTCAGTGGTGTGCACCCACAAGTGAATAACTGCAATATCCTCAATTTAAGAGGTTTTATATATTTTTTTTTTCTGGGCAATTAAGTTGTGTTCTATATTGGCCAGGAAGGAAGCTTCTAATTCACACCTGATGTTACTTATGTCTTCACCCCAAGCATAGATGAACTATGTGTCAGGCACATGTTAATTTCATATATTCATATATGAGATGAATATTGTTGGATGGTTTTGAATTTTTTATGCTAATAATTTTCACTAATGTCACAGAGGTTGGCAACTCTCCAAGCTCTGGTATAAGCAAAGGTGCATTGGCTGGCATAGTGGTGGGGACCATTGCAGGTGCAGTTACATTGTCTGTAATTGTTTCTCTTCTGATACTGAGAGTGCACATGAGGAAGCGCCATGCAGTTTCAAAACGACGTCATGGTGAGTATCTTATGTTTATGAAGTTAGGATGTTTAGGTAGACATATCATGAATTTTCTCTTTCCCTGTAATTGTTTTAATTAAGCCTGTCAAGTTTGCCAGGCTGACACTTGTCCAAGCTCAGCATGAGATACAAAGGCCTCAAACTGGCCTGAAATGGTCAATATTATAGCCCTCTCTCAACTATTGGTATGGGAAAGCTTCAGCCAAGTTCTGGCTGCCCCATGAATGGAAACATCATTTTGGGATGAAATGTTTTAATGAAAAATACCATTAGACTTGGTGGCATGCTGGCTCGAACCAACTCTAAAATCTATATATCACTAAAAGCTGAAGCATGACATTTATTGCTGCTGAGCTCTTGTTGCACCACCTCATCGCCACGTCATTCACCACATAATTATTATTTATTATTTATTCATATTTTAAAATATATATATATATATAAAAATAGATTATTGACTTTACATATTCATCTTTGTCGATTTTAACATCTATATGTATTTCTTTTTTATTTTCAATTTTCTTACAATTTTTTTTACATTCACTTATTTTTTTTTAATATTTACACTTTCTTTCACCTTTCTTCTTTCTTTACTTTTTCATCTTCCTACTACCCTCTACTTTAATATTGCTATTCATCTTTCTGTTCATCTTCCTTTATTTGTCTTTTCTTATCCCTTTCCTTTTACTATAAATTTGTCACTTTTTTCCATTCTTTGCATAGTTCTCTCTCTCAATGTTTTGGTCGATTTTTATTTTTTATTACATCTCCGCTTTAGGTTGATAAATTTTTGTGTTTTTAAGAACTCTAATTTAGTTTGATACGATTTAGTTTTGTGTTTTAAGTTATTATTATTATTATTTTTCTTTTTGATTCTTAAATTTTATCCGATTACATTATAAAAAATTAAAGATAGTAGATAAAAATAAAATAGTATTCCATTACATAGCATAATTTAGATAATTTAATGTTTATTGTTATATCTTTAAATCTTTCTTATTTTTTTCTTCTCTTCTGTTATACTCAATATTGAAATTCAACCACATCCTCTTTATCATTAAATTATTTATATTTTCTCTCTCTTTTTGTTTTAAAAAATAAAAAATGTAATATTTTACTTAAATTCAAATAAAAGAAAATTGTGCTCATCAAATTGTACTCTTTTTTTTTTTTTTTTTTTTTTTTAACATTTACACTTTCTCCAACCTTTCTCCTTCTCTTTACCTTTTCATCTCCCCAAACATTCTAACTTGATGTCACTCTTCCTTTTTCCTTTTATCTTCCTTTATTTTGTTTTTTTTTTTTTTATTATCATCCTCTTAGTATAAATTTGTCATTCACTCTTCAATTCTTTACATAATTTTCTCTCACAAAAAAGTGGTTATTTCCCACTCTTTCTCCCTCAATTTTTTGGTGGATTTTTATTTTTATTTTTCTTGCATCTCTATTTTAGCTTGATAAAGTTTTGTATTCTTTAGAACTCTATTTTGGTTGATGGGATTTAGTTTTGTGTTTTAAGGTTTTATTTATTTATTTATGACTTTGATTGTTAAATATTATCATATTGCATTATAAATAATTAAAAAAAGTATATAAGAATGTACTATTATTATATTACATAGAATTATTTTGATAAGTTAGTGTTTATTGTTATGTATTTTATTTTTATTTTTTCTCATCTCATTTTATTTAACATTTAAATTCAGCCACATCCCCCATATATATCATTAAATTATTTATATTTCCACTCCTTTTTTATTTAAAAAAATTTAAAATATAATATTTTGCCTAAATTAAATAAATAAAATTGTCTACATTAAGTGGAGTAACGCTAGGGAAACACTCATTCTCACACCCAATGCATCAAATGAAGAATGAAATACAAAACAAGTTAAGTTAGAAACACTAAATTAAAAAATAATAATAATAATAATAATAATAATAATAATGCATATTTAATGTCATAGAATCATCATCAAATTTTGGAAAACGATAGGTTGCCAATGGAGAGAGAGAGAGAGAGAGAGAGAGAGAGAGAGAGAGAGAGAGAGAGAGAGATGGTATAAAAAAAACCAATACAAAGTAATAAAGAGTAGATAAAGAAAAAAAACCAAACGTCAATTAGTAATCGTTGATTGGAAAACAAAGAGGTTGTAAGGAAAAGTAAAAAATAAAATAGAGATTATCGTATGGAGAACATTAAAAACTTTACAGTGTAGTAACATAAACCGTTAAATTCACTTAAAAAATTAAATCAACAATCAACAATTAAATA
Source organism: Notholithocarpus densiflorus (assembly GCA_030021035.2). Classification (NCBI taxonomy): domain Eukaryota; kingdom Viridiplantae; phylum Streptophyta; class Magnoliopsida; order Fagales; family Fagaceae; genus Notholithocarpus; species Notholithocarpus densiflorus. The sequence continues at coordinate 286 of JARYZH020002097.1, read as the reverse complement.
CAATCATAGTACTAAATTTAAATTTAAAACTAATCAAACTCTAACTATGGAAACCATATTAATCATAACTAAAAAGAGATGTTCTCTGATAGTAGTAGAAATTACAAAAGAAATAAAGTTAGAAAATTTAGAAATCCATTTTTTGACATTTCATTTAACCTTATTTATAATATATATATATAATTTTCATACGCTATTAATTTCGAAAATCTAATGAACAATGCTACTTCTCATTTATTGTCTTTGTTATGCAAATCATTAGTTAGTAAATATATGATAATGGTAA
>JARYZH020002096.1:0-18685 GCA_030021035.2 Notholithocarpus densiflorus | reverse complement strand
TTATTTTCCTCCCTGCAGTTTGAACGGTGGGTCGTTGTCAACTATTTATTTTGCATAGATTTAGAGATCCTTAATTAGGATTATATTTATGTCCCATGATGGCCCATGATGGGCTGTGAGCTAAGATATATTTGTAATTCAATAACACTAAACTATCTGATGGAAACATTGAGGACATGTTATACTACTTTGCAACATATCTCACAAGCCCAATTGGTATGCCAGCTGCTTATCTGCCTTTTCATCTGAGTTCAGAAACCAATTTGCAAATCTATTTTAGAAAAAAACATTAGCACTGACCACTACTCCAGCATATCAAGGTACAGGACATCTGTCATAAAAAGCTCTTTTCATTGCAGCAGCTAGTGTTCCCTTTTGAGCTGGCAATGTAAGATAATTACAATTGCTTGTCCTTTATCCTTGAAAGCTTCGATATCGCATAAATAACTTGGAAGCTAGTGTTCCCTTATGTATTCTACTTCTTTTGCTTGATTGGATTTAATTTTATATGTTTTTTCAATTTAAGTATATCATATTTTTGAAAGTGCTATTTCAGGTTCACTATGTGATTGTGCCAGTTAATTTAGCTTCATTGTGTTATTTCAACATATGTAAACTGTGTGTTTGCTTTTTGTTTCAATTTTTATTTTCATTTAGAATTTTATTTGGTAGTCATGCTTGGAAAGTTGAAATGGTGATATGGGGTGTTTTATTTGTTACCTAACATTGATTTACTAGGTTTTAACGTTCTAGACCTATAGTCTTATCTAATGACAAATATACCTTTTGTAGCTTGTTCTCTTTTATTTATTTTCTTGCTTAAAAGCGTGTTCACTAAAACTAAGTAAGCTAAAATGTAAGATGATATAGAAGGTAGTATGAAATATACCTGAAGAGCTTTTATTACAGCATATGACAACATTAATTCGAAAAGGCATAGAGGAATTCCAAAGTGAACAATTTTGGCCCCCTTCCCAAATCTTAGCATACTGTTCTACTTACATAAGGCTGACTTGGTGAGTTGGTTCTATTAGCATTGATTTAATGTAAATTTCTAACCATATAAATTTTATGCTTTGTTGCTATGCAACGAACATTTTTTTCATTAAATCATATAAATAAACCATATAAATCATTTTTTTTTTCATTATGGTTCAATAAGTTGTCCGCCTTCTTCTGTCTCTAGTATTTGCATGTTTGTTGCTTTTATGTATTCACTTTTGATATGTGTGTAATGCAGGGTGAGGGCATTGAAGGTGGAACAAATCAACAAGCTTGGGATAAGTGGTCAAATGATGACACAGAACAGCAAGTAGCAAAGCTGATGGAAGAAGATGTAGGAACTGCCATGCAATTCTTTCAGTCCAACGCTCTCTGCATCATGCCCATATGTATAGGAGCTTGGGATAACTGTTCATTCTTTTTCCCAGTTTCGTCAAACTAGGAGTGCTTCTCATGCTTGGAAGAAAAAACCCGAGGCACTTGATGTCCTTGCCATAGTCAAGTCCAGGAAGGAATTTTCCAAAGCTGAATGGATGTGCTCCTCTTCTATCAGTGGTGGGGTTATGGGGTATTTAAAAGGGATAGATGGGTATGTGTATGATGTATTTAGAGAAATTTTTAATGCAAGTTGAAATAGATTTGGTTGATTGTCTCATAAATAACAGGATTGGAAGCTTCTGGTTTCAAAAGAAGATATAATAGTTTTTCTTTCATTAGTTATATAGATGAGCTTGTTTTTTTTATACAAAAAGTGAATTGAGCCCTTTTTCAACTTTAGTGAATGATTATTTATCAAGGGAAAGTTATTGGAGTGGAAGAGATAGAAAATTCTTTCTAGCAAATTGATGGTGTCACCTTGAGAAAAGAAAAATCATCTGTTCCTGGACTTGAATGGCTGTAACAAACGAGTTTTGAATGTTAAGGTACTCGAGTTTAGTGGACTCGGGTACCTCACAAGGTACTCGAGTTTGGTGGACTCGGGTACCTCACAAGGTACTCGAGTGAACCCAAAAGACCATGACAAGCCTGTTCATGAGGTTGGTTTACTTTAAAATGCTAGAAATTTTTTCCATGGTGAAGGAGCAAACAACTTTCACGACTTTTCTAACTTTCTTTGACTTCTTTAGGTGCTGGGTACCTCACACAGTACTCGAGTTCTTCAAACTCGGGTACCAATCTGCCTAATTTTTTAAAATAAGGCAGATGTACTCGAGTTTGGTGGACTCGGGGACCTCACATGGTACTCGAGTCCTAGAAACTCGAGTGCCTTGTGCACACTTTTCTGACGCCAACTACTGAATTAATTGCACAATGAATAACAACCACCCTCACCAGCTTCAGCTACATTTATGAGATGCACTTGCCAAGTCCATGTGAAGAGTCCACCAGTATGCCCGAGTGAGAAAGAATACTGAAGTAAAAAAGCTACTACATTTATGAGATGCACTTCCATGTGAAGAGTCCACCATGTGAAGAGTATGCCCGAGTGAAAGAATACTGAAGTAAAAGCCTGTTGGGTCACCATCTGCAACTGTCAGTGTTGTTTTTCCATTGAAGACAAACCATTTAACCTTTGGGTCCTGCCTGCTGTACATAGAGAAATACTGAACTAAAAGCTACTGTTGGGTCACCATCTGCAAGTGTCAGTGTTGTTTTTCCATTGAAGACAAACCATTTAACCTTTGGGTCCTGCCTGCTGTGTACATAGAGGTAATATAGTTAAAATGTTTTGTTAGATTGTGTTTTGTGCGTGGTTCCTATGGGATTTTTTTTGCACGACCACACAGTTCATGAGTTGAGTCCATTTACAACTGCTGATATATATATATAAATATATATATATATTTATGTTTATATAACTTTTTTGTCAAAACAAATGGAGCACAACTAGATTGTAACAAAATAAATTGTAAAGAAACAATTGCAATTAGAAGCATATTTTTTTTATTGTTAAAAGAAAGAAATAAAAATAACCAATTCATACTAATAGTTGAAAGAGAAATCCATAAATTTTTTTTTTAGAAGAATAATACATAAAGTTTAGACATGTTCCTTAAAATAAATTAAGAAAAAAAAATCATCTATAAGTTTTTTTATTTTATTTTGTGAAATCTAAAAATATTAAATACCTGTAAAGTTGTGTATATATCTTATTGTCTGATTGCATCCCACAATATGCCCCATTCAGCATTTACTTCTTCTATCCTTCTAAATATTTAAAATTTAAGTTTATAACAAAAATTCAGATTTTAAAATTGTAAAAAAATTAAGAAATAACAGGATGGATTTCATCATTCATTTGTGGGTTAAGCTATTAAGATAAGCAAGAAAGGCAAGTGATAGGAATAGTGATATTGGTAAAAAAAATAAACGTGTATACAATGTCAAAACTGACTTAAAAACTGAGCATGAGGGTTATAAACGTGTATATAATTTATAAGTTATCTAAATATTAAATAAAACTTTTTTTTAACAATTTGCTGGCAGCAAAGTATTGTAATTAAATCTATTATAAATTATAGATATGTGGTTAAAACAATTGAAAATTATTTATATCTCTATACACAAAGTTGAGGAGGTTGAGTTTGAATATAAATTGTTTTAATCATACGCCATATTTATGTAAGTGGTTATAGATGATGACAACTTTTATATTGTTAATAACAGGTCGGTGATGGATTTTCACTTTTTCTATGTGTACTATGATGGAGAGATGTATTATCATGAGTTGCATGGGTTGTCATACGAAGGCTCGAACCAAAAGCAAAAATATGTTAAGGTGAAACGTGGGATAGGGCTTATGAACTTGCAACGAAGAATATTGAAGGCGATGGGGTTAGACCACTCTAGGCATAACATTTCCATCGTGTATCGAGCACCTCAACGGGTTGTAGACACGCAGGTTTTCTACAATTCACTACAATTATCGGGTGGCACCGAAGTGAAGATGATGTGGGAAATGGTTGCACAAATGGTGGCTCGGGGATTCATTGCTTCGGATCTCTATGTCACTGTTGAGCCCGCCACAATAGAGGCTGGAGAGGGTTCACAACATACTGTTTTGGATGGAAGAGTAGATGAGCACATCGACTCAATACCAGAAAGATCATATCAAGGGTGTGCAGAGAACACAGGAGATGGGTATGGCAGTGAACCGTGGCAGACATTTCCCCATGTGAACTCGACTGAGGAGGAGGAAGGGCCCCAGCAAGTGCATGAAGGAGAGCATTTATCTGATGATGAGCTACATAGGGGCACATTCGAAAATGAAGATGATCACGGACTTGGTGATGATGCAACCCATATTGATGTTACTAGGGATGACTTCGAGGAGCTCCTAGATACCATGGGTGAACATGAGGATGTTGATCATATCGAAGATGTGGTTGTAGAAGAGAATAGAGACACATGCCCCGGTCCCGATCCTACGCCGGAATGGTTCACCAAAAACACTTGGGATAATATGTTTGATCCATCACCGGTTATGCAAGCGGAGGTATTAAGTTGGATGCCTGGGGAGCAGCCAATTAAAGGGATGGTATTTGCGACTAAATTGGCGGTGCGACATGCGTTGACCTGGTACGCAGTGCGAGAGAATTTTAGCTTCAAAACTGAGCATTCAGACTCAGAGAGGCTTATGGTGAGTTGCGAGGATGATTCCTGTCCATGGTCAGTCCGTGCGATCTGTTGCAAGAGCAACAATGTCTGGAAGATCACAAAATGCAAGGGCCCCCACACGTGTGACAAAATTCAGAATGCTCATGATGGTCGGATGATTGATTCGGTGTTCCTAGCATACGTACTTGAGCGCTATATACGAGAAGACCCTGCGTATAAGATAAAGAACTTACGCCACGTTGCTTTGGCAGACTTAAAACACGAAGTATCTCACTACAAGGTATTCTTGAACTTGCATTTTATTTTCAATACAACATAGAGACATCAGTCTTCTGTGAAGTATAAGCATGATATTTTTTATCAAAACCCATGAATACTTTATATTATGAAAATTGAAATTGAAAAAAGAAAAAGAAAAAAGGAATAAAGAGAAAGAAATATTATATAGCCTTACAAGTCTTGATTTGTTTTCTTCAACTATAATTATTTAACTTGTATTTATTTCTAACGTAATCATTATGGTTCACATACAAGGTATGGGATGCCAAACAAAAGGCCGTTGCAGCCATATACGGGGATTTTAAGGAGTCTTATGCAGAGTTGCCGCGTTTTTTGGCAGGACTTCAGGATGCAAGTCCGGGTACAAAGTATAAGTTACTAGTGGATGATAATTATGAACAGGGAACCTGTACATTCAAGTCCGTATTTTGGGCGTTTCGTCCATGTATTGTTGGGTTCAAGAAGTGTAGGCCTGTGATTAGCATTGATGCAACCCACCTCTATGAAAAATATAAAGGGAAATTGATGATTGCAATGGCGACAGATGCTAATAATAAGATTTATCCACTAGCCTTCGCCGTTGTCGAGAGCGAGAGCACAGAGACTTGGGGTTGGTTCTTGGCTTGTATAAGAACGTATGTTACCGACCGAAGACAGCTGTGTGTCATATCTGACAGACACCCTGGGATACAAGCTATCTTCAGAGACACTAATCGAGACTTTTCCCTGCGACCTCCCATGACAGAACATCGTTACTGCCTTCGTCATCTATGTAGTAACGTCAACACTAGATGGAACAATGAAACTTTAAAAAATCTAGTATGGAGGGCAGCAAGTGCTACCCAAGAGCGAAAGTTCAATGCCACCTTCGATTTAATTGAGAATGTCAACCGGGATGCGCACCAATATCTGAAAGATGTGCCCAAAGAGAAATGGGCTCTAAGTTTTGACAAGGGTTATCGTTATGGGGCGATGACTACAAACGTCTCCGAGTGCTTCAATGGTGTTCTAAAGGGTGCTCGTAGCCTGCCCATTACAGCAATGGTGAAATACACATGGTTCAAATTGAATTCTTACTTCGATGATCGTCGCAATAAGAGCATAGCACAGTTGAATTCGGGAAAAAAATGGACTAAATATGCCTTGGATATCTTCATGAGAAATAAGGCAAAGGCGGAGTATCACAGGGTGACAAGATTGAGCGCGCAACAACAATCATATCAAGTAGATACACCGCATACTTATGCAAGTGCTGGACATGGGGATCACACACATGGAGTTAATTTGTTGCAAAGAACTTGCACATGTCAGAAATGGGAGTTGTACAAGATACCATGTTCACATGTCATTGCAGTTTGTATTAGGTATCAACATGATGCAGAGCAGTACATTGACCCATGCTATAGCGTGGATGCACTATTCCGGAGCTATGCTCCCGTTTTCCCTGTGTTGAAAGATAGATTATCATGGCCGGATCCTGAAGAAACTCGAAGGGTCCTCCCTAACCCCCGATTGATTAGAGAGAAAGGTCGCCCCGTCTCAACACGAATTAGGAATGAAATGGACGAGGGCGGGAAACGGCCGAGAACCACACCATGGAAGAAGGGGGGGAGGAAGGTGCAATGCGGGTTGTGTGACCAAGAGGGGCATAACCGAAGAACATGCCCTAAGCGGAACGAGGTATCGACGAGTGGTGGTCTCGCAAACTAGGTACGCTAAGTTTGTACCGTGGCATTCTTCTAAATGCAACTTGAAACAAAATGCATGATATATGCCATTAGATCAAAATGCATGCTATATGTCATTCAATTATATATTTTTAAAACTTAAGAAATATTGGATAAAGTCATTAGCATACAAAAACTTTGCAGCACGCTGTCAGGGTGTTGGAAGCAAAGCAGGTAAGGTTCCTTGTTTCCTCCATGTAGTTATTAGGAGGGTAGTTGTGCACTCATATCAATTTATTTAATTTGAAGTTATTTCTTGTTGAAGATTTCTGTTTATGAAATTTTAGTGAAAAAAAGAGATAACCAAAATAAAGATCTACATGATTCAGCAGTGTGCCTATATCCACAGGAGTGAGTGGCTAATCATTCCTCTATATGAAAAACTAGGGTTTACATGTTTATACTGCCAGTTTGCCACTATTAAAAAACCCTAACCCAGTACATTGAATTTCCTAACATACCTTACTGTACCTTGAGACATTTAAAGTAGATACATGTGTTACTTTCTCATTCAGAATATGCTCACTATCAATATCTTTTTCCCCCCCTTTTCACTCTGCAGATATCATGATGGAAGTAAGCAGAAGAGAGAAGGAAGAAGGGATTGTCCCTGACCCTGACATTGACACCTATATGAAGGTATTCATAAGTTGGCAATTTTTTAAAAAAATAATTACTAAAAGTCTTTTGAGAGTATATTAAGTGGTAACAAAATACCTGCAGGCAATATCAGTAAAAGGACAAAAAAGAAATCTCCAAACATACTATGTTTTAAAGGTACCTTTTCTTTAAGCAGAGCTTGATTAAAGTAGGCAATGGAGTACTTCAAACAATAAGTTTTTATCCAATTTGATGTGTTAAGTACAATAATTTTGCCTTTTAGATCTTTGGACTTAATATCTGCAGTGACACAATGGTTGGAGATGCATTGAAAAGAGGCATTGCCGGTGGCCAGAAGAAAAGGTTAACTACAGGTTGTTGAAAATGATAAACATGCTGTTAATTTCGTTTTGCTAATGATTCTGCCACTACAAGCTTGATATCTTTCTAAAACCTTTTGTTGGGCAATCTTTTTTCTCCTTCCTCCCACTTGCTTTTGTGGGGCAATTAAAATGGTTAGAATAATAGTTAAATGATAAAGTTCATTATTTCTTAACAGCTTAAACCTTAGGGACAAGTGATAATTTATCATGGTATTAAAGCATGTGTTTGATCCTTGTGTCCACTATAACTGCCATTTAAAAAGTTAAAAATCTCACATGAAATGGTAGTTTATCAAAAATGGTCTTACATTTGTAAAACCTGTTCCCTAGTGTTGTGAGAAAAGGAAAGAAAATATTTCCCATGTAGGAATATTCTTCTCAACCCTGGATTTTTATGGATACTTTGCCTGGCAGGGGAGATGATTGTTGGTCCCACAAAAGCTCTTTTTATGGATGAAATATCGATTGGACTAGACAGTTCCACAACCTTTCAAATAGTTACCTGTCTTCAGCAATTGGTGCACATCACAGATACAACTGCATTAGTTTCACTTCTTCAGCCAGCTCCTGAAACATTTGATCTATTCTAAGAAGTGATATTAATGGCAGAAGGGAAAATAGTATAACATGGTCCTCAAACTCATGTACTTTAATTTTTTGAGGATTGTGGTTTCAAATGCCTAGAAAGAAAAGGTGCTGCAGACTTCCTTCAGGAGGTGAGAGAACATGATTCCTGTTTACAGTTGACATTAATCCTAATTGTCTCATATGCTCAAATTCCAAACATTTGCAGGTTATCTCCAGGAATGATCAAGCACAATACTGGTACCATGTTGACCTTCCATACAATTATGTTTCAGTGGATCAGTTCTCTCAAAGGTTCAAAGCTAGTTCTTTAGGAGAGAAGTTAAATGATGAGCTCTCAAAACCATACAATAAATCTAAGAGCCACAATAGTGCCTTGTCATTTGATATTTATTTACTCTTTATGCAAATGGGAGATGTTCAAAGCTTGCATGGCCAGAGAACTACTTCTCATGAAACAGAATTCATTTGTCTATATTTTCAAAACGATGCAGGTGATAATTTACTCATTTGACTACTTAGGCTGGTGCATCTACAATAACATTCTCAATCACATCAAACTAACACATTTCCCACTTCCTTTATCCTGCATCTCATCATCACTGCATTTATTACAATGACAGTATTTACGCGTACTTAGACAACTGTGGACTTCATTGATGCCAATTATTTTTTGGGCAGTCTATTTTATACAATTGTAAGACTCATGACTAATGGAGTTGTAGAGTTGTTCTTGACAATCACTAGACTTCCAGTGGTTTACAAGCAAAGATCATTCTATCTGTATCCGGCATGGGCATATTCTATTCCAGCATCTCTCCTAAAGATTCCACTTTCTTTGGTTGATTCAATACTTTGGACAGTAATGACTTACTATATTATTGGGTATAGCCCTGAGGTAGAAAGGTAAGTACTTTTCAAAATCCAATTGAACAAAAATATTAGAAGGATAATCTCTCTCTCTCTCTCTCTTTAAGCTTTAATATACATTTTCTACATATGGTTTAGTTTCTTCTTCCAGTTCCTTTTGCTGTTTGCTCTACATCTAGAATCAACGTCTATGTGTCGTTTCATTGCCTCAGTTTTCTGGACTATGGTTACTGCATCAACTTGTGGTGCTTTCATCTAAGTATTAATCTTCTTGTTTGGAGGCTTCATTACTCCTCGACGTGAGTATAAATTATTTGCTTTCATTCTCAGGGATAACAACTAGACTACTTACAGAGTTTCTTCTTTGTAGCCTCTTTACCACCTTGGTTGAGATGGGGTTTCTGGCTTTCTCCCATGAGTTATGCGGAAATAGGTATAGCACTGAATGAATTTCTTGCTCCACAATGGCAAAAGGTACTTTGAAGAAGACCTAATATTTTTTTGCCATGCTAATTTACATGAGCAACTAAATAGCTTTAGTTCATTCTCATTTTGTAGGTTTCGAGAAGGAAACATGACCATAGGAATGGAGGTTCTAACTACTCATGGTTTGAACTTTGATGGCTATTTCTATTGGGTATCACTGGGAGCTTTGTTCGGGTTCACAATACTTTTCGATATTGGATTTATCTTAGCCTTAACTTACATAAAGCGTAAGTTCATTTCAATTAATAAACAAGCATAAAGATTGAATTTTTAAATTTCATCCATTCACCTGTAAGCCTATCATGAATACAGCTCCAAAGATTTCTCGAGCTATTATTTGAAAAAAAAATTTCTCTTAGCTACGAGAAACAGATGATTGTAATGGAAGCGCAGAGCTGGATAACCAATCAACTCTATCTACTTCTCTGCAAACTATTGCAGAAACAAGAAATTCTGGTAAGATAAAACTGTTAGCCAATAAGTTAGTTAACAAAAAAATTAATTCTCAATACAGTAAATAAATTATTGGTTCTAAGATGATACAAGAGAATATCATTTAAAGATGTGCAATACAAGAGAATTTTTGGTTCTAAGATGATAAAACTGTTGTTTGTACAAGGAGGCTGGTCCTGCCATTTGAGCCCTTGACAATATCATTTAAAGATGTGCAATACTTTGTTGATACCCCTCCGGTAATCAAGTGCAAATGATGATTCACATATGATTATTTTGAATATGTATACAAGGTAGAACTTACTTGTTACTACATTCCTTCTGCACAGGAAATGAGAGAGATGGGTTTCAGTCAGAAAAAGCTTCAGTTGCTTCGTGATATTACAGGAGCATTTAGCCCAGGAATTCTTACAGCACTTATGGGCGTAAGTGGAGCCGGAAAAACAACTCTCATGGACGTCCTCTCTGGGAGGAAAACTGGAGGTACTGTTGAAGGAGATATAAGAATAGGAGGGTATCCCAAGGTCCAGAAGACATTTGCAAGAATATCAGTTACTGTGAGCAGATTGATATACATTCTCCATGGATTACTGTAAAAGAATCAGTGACATACTCGGCTTGGTTGCGATTGCCACCTGAGATTGATTCAGACACAAAAGCTGTATGATATCCTCCAGTTCCTCTCCATAATTATCAATAGTACTATCGTATAGAATTTCAAACAATTTCTGAAGGGACTCAAAATTGAAAGATGGTCTGCCTTACTAAATTAAGCCTTATACCAACTATATGGACTGGCTACAAGAGTCTTTAGCAATCTAAGTCAAATTCAATAATTACTGTAAAGATAAGCAAATAGAGAAGGCATTGGTGGCTCTAATGGAGTGAATATTCAAGTTTTTGATTTGTCATGGGGATTGTGACTGTTTACTTTTGATTAAGATCAATATATGACATTGTCCCAAAAAAATATTGGCATGATAGAAACTTAATGACTTGAGACTTGTGTCCACTAATGTGCAACATTTTTAACACTCAAACAACCGCTGTAATTTGCTTAAAATGTGCGGGAAAAACAAGAGAATGATAAGGAAATTTCAAATCATGTTTAGATAAATGCATAAAACCTGAATATTGGTGCAAATGGCACAAACAAACAATAACTGATATTAGTACGTAAAATTTCTATTGGAGTAAGTATACTGCTATAGATACACTATGAATTACATGGTCTAAAACATTATAATGCATTCATAACAGTCTCTACAATATGTCATGCAGAGATTTGAGGAAGAAGTCATTGAAATAATTGAACTTGATGGTATCAAAGATTCGTTAGTTGGAATTCCAGGCCAAAGTGGCCTATCAACGGAACAATGTAAAAGGCTGACAATTGCAATGGAGCTTGTTTCAAATCCATCAATAATATTTATGCAATTGTCATGCGTGCATTTGAAACAGCCCACCCCCTGTTTCTTTCTTTAAAAAAATTAAAAAAAGAAAAAATTAAAAAATTTATGAGCTCTAAATTTCTCAATACAGTTTGGTACTCGAGCTTTAGGGACTCGGGTATCTCACTAACAGTACTCGAGCTCATGAAAATCGAGTACCAAACAGTACTCGAGCTTCATGGGCTCGAGTACAAGCGCAATATAATTCAAAACTTTAGTCCTCACTAAAGAGTACTCGATCCCATGAAGCTCGAGTACTGAGCGCATCAAATTTTCCAGTACAGATCCTCACTAAACAGTACTCGAGCTTCAGGAGCTCGAGTACTAAATGGTACTCGAGTCCATGAAGCTCGAGTACTAAGCGGAATTAATTCCCCCTTTCCATGTCATCGTGCCACGGTGGATTAAAAAATATAGTACTCGAGCTCACCAAGCTCGAGTACAAGAAAAGGTGGTACATCCCCAATTATTTCCGAAACAGTGTTCCGTTGCTAAAAATTTCAAAAAAACGTGGTATTGGGCCATTTTGGCCCTTTAAACGATCATAAATGCTAAAACATAGTCTAAAGCAATTCAATTTCTAGTAATAAGTCTGCTGGCCCACAAAAAAGAAGAGATAATTGGGCTTCAGTTAAACAAATCAGTCAGGCTCTGAAAAAAAAAATTAGCGTTTGGTTTGGGCTTAAGTCTTATTGAGATGCGGGATAAAGAATTCATATCTGGGCCTATTTTAAGCAAAGTAGCCTTACGGGATTCAATGCAAAACCCAAAAACAAATGTCAATTAAAAATTTCAAATGTCAAAGTTGGTTCAAAAGAAAGCATAAATAACCATAACGGATTGAGATCAGTATTGCACCACATGCAATAGCCCCTATTTTTCTCTCAATTTTTTTTTTTTTTTTTGTATTCACTTTTTAACTTTTGATACTTTTTTTTTTAAGGTTTAGATTGAAACCTGTTTCTTTAAACTCTCAATTTTAGTCATTAAAAATTATTGTATGTTCAAGTACCGACTAGAAAAAGAGTCCTTAACAGTATACTTGGAAACCCATTTGCCTCACTTTCAAAAGCCAATGTATCAATAGCCTGCAGCAAACATAATTCTTGCCATAGGCTGAATATTTCACAATTAATAAATCAATGTAGTTGCTTAGTGATAATGCATAAATAAATAGTAATTAACAGGAACAACTTCTAGCTTCTTTGACAAGAGAGTCCAAAATAGTTATACCTATCCACTTGTATGAAATGTTACCATAAGTTGTGAAACTTGAAAATATACTTTCTTTTTTGTTCCATAAAAAAGGTTCACGCAATTTATATGGAAATATTCAGTTTTATTATCTATGTAGCAGTTTATATCTGAATCTACGTATACCTATTGGACAAAAATTGTTAAAATTTTCTTCTTTCTTTTTCTTTTAACTGATATTCTCCTCCATAAGAACATAAGGGTATGTTTGGTAACTGTTTTTTCCCCTTATTTTCTGTTTCTAAAAAAAAATTTCTAAGACTAAAAAACTTGTTTGGCAACCCAAAATAGACAGAAAACAAAACTGTTCTCAAAACTCAATTTATGAAGGAAACTGAAAACATGCAAAAGGCTGTTTTCAGTTTCTAATTTTTAAAAGTCAATGAAAAAATGCATTTAATTTAATGAATCTGTCTCATTTAATGAGTTAGCATTAGAGTTCAAATCCTAGTAACAACATATTTTAGTATTTTCTATTTTTTTCTTCAAAAAAACTATCTTTTTAATTTTAATTAACCAAACATGTTTTTGATTTCAAAAATACAAGAAAATTGTTTTTTCTTTATATTCCCAAAAACAAGTTTTTGAAAATAGAAAACAAAAATTGTTACCAAACATAACCTAAGTATTTCACAGGTATTTGGTGGTGAGAGAAAGGGAATTTGCTTAGTCAAATGTATGTTTAACTAGAGTTAAATTTTTTGAGTTAGGTTATTAATTAGATTTTAATTGAGGCAACATGTTTTTTACCCTAGATCTGTTTCAAATCAATCTTGTCCATAAAATAGACTCTTCCTTTCAAAGGGAAATGGAGAGGATCCAAATCCATTCATCATTGAAAAAATTTGGGTATATTGTTTACCTTGGTCATAATCCTATTTGGTCCTCTAAGAAATGACCAACTATGTCTTGTTCATTTACTAAATCAAAATATTAATCTCTTGCATCAAGTGTTACAAACAGTAGTGGACCCAAAAACTTTCTCAAAGAAAGCCAAGCTAAATGTATCATTGTATTCTAAGAGCCTTAACTCTCTCAATATAAATTTGTACAACTTTATTTTTAGACAAAAAAAAAATTCCTAAAGAGATTTACTCATATAATTTTATAAACTTATGCTTTTTTCCCCCTTTAAATGCTCCTAAAATTAATGACTTATATATGACAAAAAGTCAATATTAAAAGGAAAATTGATGTAGGAAATAATCTCCAAATTAATTTATGTAATTTGTTATTTTTTTTGTATTTTTTTGTAATTTTCATTATTTTAGGAGTATGGCATTTATTTATTTGTTTTTAGGTGCTTTTAATGTTTTTTAGGTCAAAATTAATTAGGAGTTATTTTATAATATATTTTCTTGTCTGTCAAATTTTATGGAGTCCTTAAATAGGCCCCTAAGTCTGTAAACATTTTTCATAAATGATTATCAATAAAATTGTAGAGTTTTTCTTGAACTTTTCTCTGGTGGATTCCAGTTTATCACCTTGTGGATTCAATGAATCTCTTGTGGATTCAAGATTTACTACCGGAAATTAATAGTTTAATTTCTGTCCATCAAAGAGAGTATCGTGTGTGCTTTCTCAAAGGAGGCCAAGCTAAATACATCATTGTATTCTAGTAGCCTTAACACTCTCAATATAAATGTGTACGACTTTAGTTTTAGACAAAAAAAAAAATCTTTTGCTAAAGAGATTCACTCATATTTTTATAAACTTATGCTTTTTTCTTTTGTTTCTGAAAATGCACCTAAAATTAATGACTTATATATGACAAAAAGTCAATATTAAAAGGAAAATAAAGGAGACAACAATAACAAGCTTCGACAAATAGAGAGAGAGAAAGATATTATTTCAATTCCTTGACACTTCAACAAGTGTGATTGAGAGAAATTTCTTCGTTTCTCATAGAGAAAGAGCTAAGTTATGAGAGATTTGAGAGGAGAAAGAGAGCTGAAAGATGAGAGAAGAGAGAACTTTGATGGTTGAGAGAGAGAGAGAGAGAGAGAGAGAGAGAGAGAGAGAGAGAGAGAGAGAGAGAGTTGAGAGGAGATATGAATGTGAGAGAAAGAGACTTTAGATGAAAAAAGTATATTAATAATAATAATAAGAATATGAGTATTTAAATAAAATAAAAGAGAGAATAGATAATTTTTTTTTTGAGTAAATAGTAATACTTATTAGAACATACACGAAAATAGTAATATTAGTGTTTTCAATCGGATTTATAATACATTATATACCTAGAGTACAACTACATATTAGTGTTTTAAATTGGATTTATAATACATTACATAATTATAATACAACTACAAAAGGGTCTAACCTTTGTAGTGGTAGACTGGGGTTATAAACAGCGGACACTAAATACACACAACCAATGTGGGATAAACATCCCTATTTTTTTTTTAGGTAAACAGTAATACTTATTAGAATACACACAAAAATAGTAATATTAGTGTTTTAAACCAGGTTTATAATATATTACATAAGTAGAGTACAAATACAAAATGGTGTGAGTGTTTTGTAAAAATGGTTATGTAAAAAAAAAAAAAAAAAGTGTAGATTCTTATACTAAAATAAACAAAAAAATTTAGTTAAACTGAAGTGACTGCTCTAAGAGCAACCGCATCAGCTCATACAAAATCTTGCGAAATACAAAAAGTAGTCAATGGGTGTAAAATTGTGCATAAATGCACAAGTGCTATAGTAACCGT
The DNA here is from genome assembly GCA_030021035.2 of Notholithocarpus densiflorus. Classification (NCBI taxonomy): domain Eukaryota; kingdom Viridiplantae; phylum Streptophyta; class Magnoliopsida; order Fagales; family Fagaceae; genus Notholithocarpus; species Notholithocarpus densiflorus. The sequence continues at coordinate 3,263 of JARYZH020002096.1, read as the reverse complement.
GCATATATGCACGGTTATTGTAGTTCGTACATTTAATATTTTAGTATTTTTTTATAGTGTTGGGTCTGTGAGAGAGAGGGGTAGTGAGTGAGGAAATAATAAAAAATTGTAAAAGAATGAATATTTTATTGAATAGATGTGTAGAATAGATAGACTGATGTGAGTGTTTTGTAAAAATTAGTGTGTAAAATAGAAAAAATTAGTTTTTTATTTTATTTTATGCAAAATAGACGGAAAGTTTGCAATGAGTGATGCGGTTGCTCTAAGCTTGGAATTAAATTTTATTTGTTGTAATACTTGCTATTTTATTTATTTTGCAAGTACATTTAGTTTTTACAGCAATGGGATTTTCAAATATTTATTAGACAAAGTGAAACCTACATTTACAAAAGAAGGATATCCTTACTTTTTCTCAAATCAATGGCACATAATGAATTTGGAATTTTTGACTGTACAACTGAGACACACTAGATTACTGACGTTTAACTGGTATTATTCGTTCAAAAGTTTGAAAAAGATCCTTTTATTTCCCCACCAACACCCAAAAGTTATCTACAGGCAGCCCCACCTTGTTTTTTTAATTTGCCTCCAATTTTAACGTATTGAATGAGTCATCCAAAATGACCCCACTATCCTTTGAATCTGGCGTCAAGAACTTTATATCATGGTTCAAGTAAAGGTGATACTCCGTAGCCTAAAAAATTTCACCTTTTTTTTTTTTTTTTACTAGTTTTTATTTGGATTACTAACATTATTTTTTTTTACTACCAGTAATAATCTTTTTTTTTTTTGAATAAATACCAGTAATAATATTTTATATTAATAGATGTCAAATTTTTTATCAAATTATTTGACAACTTTTTTCACACCTGTTAAGTTAATAAACTTTCACTGGTTTTCATCTGAGCTCACTATTAACAATCTTTTACTTCAACAAATGAAATTTTTTTTATCAAATCATTTGTGTCTTTAGACTTTCTCTTTAAATAATATGCCAAGCCCGGAAGCCATATAGTTGAATTGGTATATTATACTGTAATATTTTTAATTGAGATATTGAAGATTCAAAACACATCTTCTAATTATTGAATTATTAAAATTAAAAAAAAAAGTTAATATGACAGAGATGTAAGAAGTTACATTAAATTTTTTTTTTTTTTTTTGAAGGTAAGTTACATTAAAAATTCAAACGTACTGTTCTATCTTTCAATCCCAATAATAATAATAATAATAAATGTATTGGTGTGTGAAATTTAGAGTTTTCTACTCGTTTTTTAAATAAATAAAAAAACAACAAACAAAGGTACACTACAGATAGGAAGATTAGAGGCGGAAGAGTAAAAGGAAGTCCCAACTCCCAAGTCTCCCAACCCAAACGATAAATTCGGAAGCCGTATAATACTTGATACCTCCCGTTTTAGAGGCAATTGTTTAGAGGCATGAGTGGGGGAAGGAAACGTAGAGAAATCACAACAGAAAATGACACCTCTGAAGTTGACCACCTTGACATTCACACCCAAAAGTATTAAACTGGAATAATTGGCTTTTTGTGCTTAGATACAAACCTCAATGCTTTTTTACATTAGACATTATATGATTCAGACACATGTCCAGCACCAGTACTAAAATTGTACTGTGTTAAATTGAACACGTGTTCAAATCGTATCGTATCTAATGTAAAAAAATGGCAATGAACACAAGCTTTAATCCTTTGTAATTTAACTCTGAATGCTTATTTTATTTAAAACAAGCACTATTTAACAAATCAAATATTTTAACCTTCTATTTATCTCTTAGCTCTTTTTTGTGTCTTGATCTCTAAGATTAAAAAAATATATATATTTTTAAAAAACCTAGAACTTCTTGCAACATCAACCCTAAATTATCTAAAGAAATACAAAATCAACAAATTAATTTAGTTCCGTTGTAAGGGGAAGTGTGGAATTATTATTATTATTATTTGTTTTAAGGAGGTGTTGAATTGGATAGATATTAAGTTTAGATGTTGTTGATTAAGAAAATAAATCTTCAACATAGAGATTTAAATACAATGACAATGCTTGGGACTAGTACTCTATAATGTACCATAACCAACATGATACAAACATATAACAAATTTTGGACGTGTTCACATCCAATTGGGTTCAATGCACTGGAGGCTAGAACACTAGACCCAAATTGTGTTTAAATATCTCAGAAATATGCCTTTGCTAGTGATACAATCATACAACCACTTAAGTTATAACTTAGTTTAGCGTTTGTATTTTGGTAAGGCAATGCCTTGGGATAAATTCAAAGAAAATAAAAAAGAAAGAACTGATTCTTATTTGAGCCATAGTTGCCATTTTCATCAGGAATTTTTTGTAGTTTTTAAAGTTCATGTACCTTTTTGATAAATCCAGTTGATGTACTTAAGAATATATAGGTGACATTTGCTTGAAATCAAAGAAAATTAGTAAACCTGCAACTTAGCCAAAAAATAGAAGATGAAAACAAACAAAGAAATCTGAAATCTTACAAAGATTTAAAAGATGAGAAAAGTTAAAGGATGCCCTAAGAATATTGATTTAGAAAATATTTTTAGAAACTTTTAATGAGAAAAAAAAAACTTAAGATTTTTTTTTACAGTTTTTTTCTTTTAATATTTTCCATAAAAGTAGTATAAAATATTTCCTAAAATTGTTCATTAACAAATGTCTTAAGGACACTTGTAACAGAACCTTTAAAAGATCACTATCCAAAAATAGAGAATGATCGAAGTAACTAACTCCATCGAAAGTATAAGTTGTATATATTTTGTTATACTTGAAAACATAACACACACACAAAAAAAAGAAAAAAAAAAAAAGAAGCAAAAAAAGGCAAATAGTATTGGTACAAACTGACAAATAGGCCAAAATTATTCAATTGTAAAGTAATATATTAAGAGTTTTGTGCTTTATGGTATAGATTTAAGAGATTTCGGTTTCAAAACTCCATTGAGAGAGAGAGAGAGAGAGAGTGTGTGTGTGTGTGTTTCAAGTTATTGCAAATAGACAATCGGTCCTTGGTGTTCTAATGTGAATATGAAATGTTTATTGTGGGTCCTTGTTTTTTGACAAGTACTTTTATCTAAGCTATCTTCTGAGTTCTGACCAGTTGACATTAGTAATGTAACTTTCCTCAGCCGAATGATTCAAAAATTCGGACAAGCCGATCAATACGGTCCGTATCATTGCCTTTGCCAAATTGGCACCAATCTTTGTTACTTTAAAGAAAGTCTC
>JARYZH020002095.1:0-18701 GCA_030021035.2 Notholithocarpus densiflorus | reverse complement strand
GTCAAGGATATTTCAAAAAAGATGAAGGCCTTGGCTGAATCTAACATGGCCATGAAGGAAGAACTTTCAAGAGTGCAGGAGGATCTCGAGAATATGACGGAAGAGGAGTTACAGCTTCTTGAAGGAACGAGTGACAAGTTTCAGGTTGTTGAATTAACAAAAACTACCCTTAACAGTGAAGATGCAAATGACAGTGAAGATGTGGCTGATCTTGAAGAGTTTCTTGATTTAAATGAATTAGTGAGTTTTGATGGTCCATGCAAGGGTCTTATTACGATTCAGGTTCAGGTTCATGACACATCACAAACTCCAGCAGTTCCTAGCGACTTCAAAGGCGCAGATGGTTGGGTCACTTTTCAACATATCGACCATTTAGCCGTGCCAGTTGGGGAGAAAAAGAATGTGCACCAATCCTTGAGTTCTACGAAAATCTTTGACCTTAACAAAAATTGGTGGTCTTTTCTTTCAGATACGAGCATTGCAATCGTGCCCTGCTTCAATTCTCTGTACCACGACCTTTACCTTATAGAGGATCTGGCACAATTGAATTTGGACATCCTTGTCAAAGTGGGGACAAATGCTCATGTACAGACAGATTATCTAGCTTGCTTTAGTGATTGTAAGTGCTTTTGGTTGGTTTCGAAAACGCTGGAATGTTCTAATAAGAAACCAAAGAAACTATTATATGGTGTGGTTGCCAATGAGATCAATTGGTCATGGGTTTGGACCACTTGGTGGGATCACATGAAATCACTTAATTTGCCCATTGAAGGCGTAGGTGATATTGGGCAGAGATCTCATGGTAAGGTTACCATCTTGCCAACATTGGTGATTAACAATCAAGAAAAACAAAAGGAGCTTACACGTTGGTGCAAACATTACAGTGGAGTCCTTGACCTTAATGTGTATGAGAAGCTTCTATACCATATTTTTAGTGCATTTGGTGTCATCCATATTAACCATGATGCTTTTGGGGAACCTCATGCGGCTATGAAGGTAATGTATAGCCAATATCTTTGTAACCGTCAATTTACGGTGTCCTATGCCTACAAAATGTCATTGGAGTATTGGTTCTATGGTAGGTCACCTCTCATGAAGGTGTCATTTCATGCAACACCTTGTGGGCAAGGTGTTTTCAAGGGGAGGGAAATGTTAGGAATGCTATAAGCATATGGATAATAATTGTTGTATTGAGATTTAGTTAGTTAGGTAGTTAGTTAGTTAGGTACAATTTCAAGCATGTTAATCACATTTAGCACATGTTGGAATTATTAATGCACATAGAGAATAATAGAACCAATAGGATAAGACCATGTGGGCCAATGAGATTAGAGCTAGTCTCCTATAAATACATGATTGTAATCCAATATGAGATATCAATGAAGAATAAACCAATTTCTTAGTGCATTAGTGCATCTCTCTCTCTCTCTCTCTCTCTTTTAATCTCTCTATTTCTCTATGGAGGGTGACTACCTCGAATTAAGTCAATTTCCCTACAATCCTCATCCATTCCCCTATAATTCCCATCAATCTCCATTAGGAACCACCGGGTTCCTAACATAATCTATTTATATATATATATATATATATATATATAGAGGCAAACCTTAAAGAAAGTTCAATTAGAATTTGAAAATTAGAATCCAATTTTGTGCTATGTGTCTAAATTTATGTGGAGATCACACCATAATTATCTACTTAAGTTTGTGCCATGTGTCCACTTAAGTTTTTTAATCTTTGTGCCAAGTGATTTAATGAGTGCAAAATACTAAGAATCTAATATTAATGAAGTATAAAATTTAAATAAAAAAAATCACATATACTCAACAAAAATCACCACATGTTCTATCTTATTAAAAATTAGAAAAAAATTTATCATAAGTAGTATTAAATTTAGGTAAGAATTTTAATATGTGACTAATAATGTTTACTTTTTTTTAAAAAAAAAATTGACTAATTATTTATATTTTTATGATAAAAACTGTGTTTAGTTTTAAATAGATCTATACGTATGCATTAATGCATGTGTTACATGCTATTTTTTTTAATAATTTGACTAATTATTTATATTTTTATAATAAAAATTGTGTTTAATTTTAAATGCATCCATGCGTTTACATGGATTACATGCTAGTTATTATAATAACAAAATGAATAAATTGTATTGGTATAATAACTATCAAATTTAAAATGTTAACACCTAAATAAAAAATTATTATTTTATAACATAATAATTGTTCTCTAATGAGAATTTTGTATCTTTGGGAGATTGTTGAATACCTCTTTGTATACTATATTTTTAGTATATCTTTGTTCTTGTTTGTCATTGTTCTTTATTAGAAAATTTAAAGATTGATAAAAATCATGTCAAACCATATTTGATGATGGATAAAAATAAAAATAAACCTAAACGGACATACTGCCTTCTTTTATAGGTCAAAGTATACAACTCTAATAGTTAGCCAAAGCTATTTCGATCAATCAGGAAAAAAAATTAAATTGTTATGAACAATTTATCGTTAAATTTATATCAAGACATGCTTAATAATAAGCTAAAAAGAAGATTGTTCTTGAAATCAAAATTGAGTGGATGAAAGCAATATACCACCATTGGAATCCATGTCATAAAACACAAAATAATTTTAAAAATTTATGTCTAAACATATTTAATGATTGATTGTCAAACCATAATCATATGAATTGGATAAAATATAAGCAAATTAGGTTAAACAAAAGACAAAAAATACACAAAAATTATTCAATTTAATGGAAAAAAAGTAAACAAATACATATTTGCAAGGTTGTTGGTAGAAGAAGAGAAGAACAGAGAAAAACAACCGTATGGTAGGTATTCATTATGAATTATTTGATATATATACACTCCACATTGAAGAAGTTGATATGAACAAAAAGTCAAATGTTAGTTTAATTTGTGGAAGTGTGAAGCTGAAGTCTAAATCTTAAAAAAAAAAAGAAAAAAAAGAAAAAAAGAAAAAAAAAAAAGAATAGAAGTGGCCTATGAACTGAAAATCCAAAGAAAAAAAAAAAGTCTTGTTGTGTGAAGAGGAAATCCAAAGAATTTAGTGTTTTATTTTAAACACTAACAATAGATTTTTTTTACGTATACAACCTTGCTGTTTTTATTTATTTATTTATTTATGTGTACATCGTTGCTTTTATATGTGTGTATATATATATATATATAATTTAAATTATAATTATAAGGATTAGTAGAAGATTTTGGATTATAATCAAATTGATATTTTTTTTATCAACTTATAGATTATAATAAGAAAAGGATTAGATGAAGAATTTGGATTGTAATCAAATTAATATTTTTATCAACTTTTGAAATTATAGAAGAAGAAGATAAAAGCAAAAAACTTTATATCTATTTTTTTTTTAATCTAACAAAATTTCTGCAATAGTGAAGTCACTTAGTGTAACCACAGCTTTTAAACCCAACTTTTATTATATAGTATATGTAGGGAGTCAAAGAGAGGCACCTATGCTAGGATGGGCTCAAAGAGTGATCGGGCCCAATTCACTATCAGACTAGGCTCAACCTAGCTGAGATACTCAACATATCCAATGAACCGGAAAACCCGAGGAGTACACTCCACCCGAGGACTCCCCATACAAGGTACCTTGTGAAAGACGAGGAGGAAAGTGCCATAGTTGAAGGAAAGAGAATCGAAGTCAGTAACAATTGCAGATGTAGGCAAAATGAATAGGAAACTTCCAAGAAAAGCAACCATCACCTCTGCTTTAAATGCAATACAAAAACTCAGTCTGTCACATTAATGGCAGAATGACACCTGAACAATGTCTATACAGCCTGTAACCTACTCTATCACCATTAGCCACGTAAGGTTGGGACAAGTATCTAGGAGAGGAATAGCAGCCTTCCAAGTGGAGGGTTGAGATGAAAATCAACTAGCTATAAAAGGGGAGAGATCCCACATGAACAGGGATGGGAGAAAAACAAGAGAAAAAGTCCTAAAATAGAAATTGTAAAGTCCTCTCAAGTGTAAAAGTGGTCCTCGGTCTGCTTGAGGAGAAAGAACAATAAACATTCTGATGTTTTCCAACTTCATAATATTAGAGCAAGATCGTGAGCCCTCCCTTTTCATTTTTACTTCATCAAGCTACTAACTTTAGAAGCCCAAGTGTTGGTTCGCATATCCATCTCTACAAATTAATTGTATTGGGATTAAGATCAATTCCAAGCCCAACCGATAAGGCTTGTCTCGGTTTTTGACCCCCTACAGTATATGATATAGATGAAGTCGGACATTTTCATTCATTTTCGGCTAAAAATTGTATAATTTTTTATTTTATCTTTTATCTTCTTCTTTTTTTCTAATCTGTTTTTATCTTTTTGTTTTTGATCGGTAGAAAGAATTGGACGCATTTTTTAATTGAGCAAACCAGTAAAGGGTCAAACTAGGACCCATTTTTTAATTGAGCAAACTAGTTAAGGGTCAAATTAGGGGCGGCACCACATTGAAAACAAGGTCGTTACAAGACCACCATGGAAAAAATTATTATTATTATATGTAAATTTTTTTATAAAATATAGATTTTTTTTTTTTTATTTTAAAAAATTTGTGACCATCATAAAATTTTTTAAGCCCAACTAAATTACATTTTGGACAAAATTTGGAAACAAATTTGGTTGTAGACTAAGGCTACAACTCCACTCAAAATTTTTTTTTATTGGATGTGAATTTTGATAAATCCAACATTGGATTATATATATATATTTATTTATATTTATATTGTAGGGGCAGAGACCCAAGATAGGATATTGGGCCATGGGCTTATCCTGGGACACTAAATTGTCCGAGGAGACGCCAGAGGTTATTAAGGGCCCAGCGTGGGGCCTCACATGTAAAAGACATGTGGAAGAATGTCTGAGGAGGAGATTACTCTCGGATAGGGCTAGCGCGCCTCGAACCTGTACCTCGGCAACTGGATGAACCTTCCTAGAAACTCAAGAGATGAAGACGTGTCTTACGAGCCTGAAAGAAAGGGGGAAAGACCCAAAAATATCTAAGGAAAAGCTGCTACCACCGCATTAAATTCACTGAAACTACTTTCCTGGCCGCATTTATGTGGAGAAGACATCTGAACAGTGAAGCTTTGGCTACTACAACTCACAGGGAACCAGGAAAGGTGCTGATGGGACAGCTACTCAAATGATATCTCAAACGATCAACAAGTGTAGGGTTAAGAAGATCCAAAGGGCTCTATATAATGAAAAAAAGGCCCTCCATGAAAAGGGAGGAGAGAAGGAAGGTATTCCACCAGACCAATAGAGGCTGATATTCGCTGGAAAACAGTTGGAGGAGAAAAAGAAGGGGGGGGGGGGGAACAAGAAAGAGTAGAGAAGCAATCTGAGATATCTTTGTAACCATCTTCATTATTCAAGAAATGATAAATTAAACCTCCTCGGACTATTGCCGGGGATAGACCTCTTTGTTCAAGCATATGTTCGCTTTACATTTTCAGTCTTTCGATCCTTTTCAGCTGTTGTCATACTCCATAAAGCCCAGTTCTTCTGCCCACTCTCTATAAATTTATTGTATTGGGTTTGTTGGGCCTAAGCTCACTTATACTTTAGGAATAGTGCTCAAACCCAGCCTCTACAATTGACGCCGTCTGTGGGAAGAACTTGTGCGTTAGTGGGTGCAACAGTTAAACATGGTGGGATCAGGTCCACACCAAGAAAATCCACACCAGGCGGGTCCCCAACGAACAAAGACCTTAGGGTCCCGATTGTAGGGTAATTTTCCTGGCCCTAAACATGAACAAAATCGGGAAAATGAGAGGAATCGAGAGGGGAGTGTGAACACCACCCAGACGAGCAAAAGCCATTCCCAGGTGGGCATTCGCATATCCCAGAGACAAAACAACCACCAAGCCATGTAGAAGGAGATTGATGACTTGAAAAGGAAACTGCGTCACGCACAGTGGAAGCAGTCCCCTTCTAGCTCTGGCATATCTTCTAATGATGAAGAAGACAGCAATTACAGGCAGAGGTTAAGAACTCCTCCAAGCGAGATCTTCTCTTATGAAGATGAGCACCATCACAGACGAAAACGTAAGGCCATATCTAGTAAGGGCATGGGTAGTGACGCCATGAGTAAGGCTCTGGATCAGATCTTTAAGTCGCCCTTCACGCGCAAGATAGAAGGGGCTAGGCTACCTCGACGGTTCCATCAGCCCACGTTCACCATTTATAGTGGTCGATCGGACCCCGTAGAGCATGTGAGCCAGTTTAATCAAAGAATGGTTGTCCACTCCACGAACGAAGCTTTAATGTGCAAAGTCTTCCCATCCAGCCTAGGACCCGTAGCGATGAGGTGGTTCAACGGCTTGAAAACGAATTCCATAGATTCCTATAAGCAGCTCACCCAAGCCTTTGGCTCTCACTTCGTTACGAACAGCAGGGTCCCTCGGCCTCTAAGTTCGCTATTGTCATTATCCATGCGCGACGGAGAAACTCTCAAGGCATACTCTGACAGATATTGGGAGATGTATAATGAGTTGGACGGCAACTTTGAGGACGTCGCCATCAGCACTTTTAAAAGCGGTCTCCCTACCGAGCACGGCTTGAGGAAATCCCTAACTGGCAAGCCTGTCACCAACGTACGTCAACTTATGGACCGGATTGACAAGTACAAAAGAGTGGAGGAGGACCAGCTATAGGGGAAAGGAAAGGAAAAGGTTATCCCTCAAAAAAGGGGGGATTTTAGGTCGGACCGATACAGCAATAATCCTCCGAGGAGAGATTTCGCAGGGCAGTCCGGATCAGCCAACGTGCAGACAGTCAATGCCGTATTCAGAGAACTGGTATATCAAGTTTTGGAGAAAATTAAGAATGAGCCATTCTTCAAGTGGCCGAATAAAATGGCTGGAGACTCCATGAAGCACAATCAAAGTCTGTATTGTCAGTATCACCGAGACCATGGACATGCCACAGAAGACTGCAGGAACTTTTGGAACCACCTGGATCAGCTGGTCCGAGAAGGGAGACTGAGGCACCTTTTGCACCTTTCCAGTGGTCATCAAGGCCAGGCAGACCAAGAGCCCCTAAGAGACACTTCCTTAAGACCCCCCATAGGAACAATAAACGTAATCTTTGCTGCTCCGGGGAGGACGGGCTCATGCCCTTCTAGGGTGATGTCTGTAGCTCAACTACCCGCCGACAACTCTGGCCCAGAGCCGAAAAGGCCTAAAGTCTACCCCCATCTAGTCTTGAGCTTCTTTGAGGGAGACAAAAGTGGAACCATACAGCCCCACGACGACGCGTTGGTGATCACTCTACGGATTGGGGGTTATGACGTAAAAAGGGTAATGGTAGATGACGGTAGTGGAGCCGAGATCATGTACCCCGGTCTCTATAAGGGGCTAAAACTAAGACCAGAAGATCTAACGCCCTACAGCTCCCCCTTGATGAGTTTCGATGGGAAGTCAGTCATGCCAAAGGGCTAGATTAGGTTACCTGTGCAAACCGGCCCGGAGATAGTGGAGGTTGACTTCATCGTGGTGGATACTTACTCCCCCTACACTACCATTATGGCCAGGCCTTAGCTTCATACTTTAGGAGCTGTCGCCTCCACCCTGCATCAAAAGGTGAAGTTCCCTTCCGAGGGCCAAATCCTAGAAATTCGAGGTTGCTAGGCTACAGCAAGAGAGTGCCTGGTGGCTACCATTTCACATCGGCCCAAGGCAGAGTCCTCAGCCCACGAGGAAGAAAGCTCATAGCAATCAAAGACCTCGGCATCGCCTACTAATGCACCAGTCGGGGACGTAAAATGTGAAGACTTAGAAAAGGTGATCATTGGCGATGACTCGGAAAGGTTCTTCCAAGTGGGATCTTAACTGCCCCCTCAGGAAAAGGAAGGGTTGGTAGAGTTCCTCAGGAAAAATGTTGATGTGTTCGCATGGGACGCTTATGATGCCCCAGGAATTAATCCGGACTTCATATGTCACCACTTGAATGTAAACCCATCAGCCACTCCTAAGAAATAACCACCTCAGTGCCCATCCCAGGAACACGCCGATGCTGTCAAGGACGAGGTGAAAAAACTCAAGTAAGCAGGGGTTATTAAGGAAGTGTTCTAACCCGAGTGGTTGGATAACACCGTGGTTGTTAAGAAGAAGAGTGGAAAATGGCGAGTTTGCGTAGACTTCACAGACTTAAACAGGGCATGTCCAAAAGACCCATTCCCCATGCCTCAGATAGACCAGTTAGTAGATGCGACTGTAGGCCATCCTCGGATGAGCTTCCTTGATGCCTTTCAAGGCTATCACCAAATACCATTAGTCTTGGAGGATCAAGAAAAAATGGCATTTGTGACTCCGATTGGGAATTATCACTACAAAGTGATGCCCTTTGGACTAAAGAATGCGGGGTCTACCTACCAAAGGATGATGACTAGAATGTTTGAGCCGCAGTTAGGCAAGAATATTGAAGTCTACGTAGACGACATGGTAGTAAAAAGTAAAGTGGTACCCGAGCACATAGGAGACCTAGGAGTCATTTTTAACATCCTAAGGAAACATAAGCTGTGTCTCAATGCCTCTAAGTGCTCATTTAGTGTCGGGTCTGGCAAGTTTTTGGGTTATATGGTAACTCATAGGGGAATTGAGGTGAGCCCAGATCAAATTAGAGCAATTCATAATCTACAACCTCCTCGAAACCCCAAAGAAGTCCAGAAACTCGCTGGAATGATTGCAGCCTTGAATTGGTTTATTTCCAGATCTGCGGATAGGTGCCGACCATTTTACCTACTAATGAACAAGTGGAAGGGGTTCGAGTGGTCCGAGGATTGCGCCATGGCCTTCTAGCAACTTAAAGAATACCTATCCCGGCCACCCATCATGTCTAGCCTTGAGGCCGATAAGGTCTTATTCGCCTACCTTGCGGTGGCCCCTTATGTCGTGAGTTTGGTGCTGATACGAGTTGGTGGTGACGTACAACAGCCAGTCTATTATGTGAGCAAATCATTACACGAGGCTGAGATGCGCTATTTACCATTGGAGAAGGCAATTTTGGCAATAGTGCACGCCACACGGAAATTCCCCCATTATTTCCAAGCCCACACAGTTGTTGTTCTAACCCAGCTTCCACTCAAGTCTGTACTCCGAAGTGCCGACTATACGGGAAGAATTGCCAAGTGGAACACAATTCTAGGGGCCTTCGACGTCAAGTACATGCCACGAACCGCTGTCAAAGGCCAGATCCTCGCTGATCTAATAGCCGAATTCGCAGAACCCCTGATGGAAATAGTAGCAGAGGAACAAGACATGGATGGAAAATCGATTGGCACAATCTCCGTGCAGGAACCCCCACGCTGGAAAGTGTATGTTGAGGCGCAGCAAACCAAAGGGGGTCCGAAGTGGGACTAGTCCTAATATCCCCTGAGAGGATTACCATAGAAAAATCATTGAGACTATCGTTCTCAGCCACAAACAATGAAGCCGAGTATGAGGCTTTGCTGCAAGGAATGGCTATGGTACAAAAAATGGGGGGAAAAGCAGTGGAGATGTTCTCGGACTCGAGGTTGGTTGTTGGCCAAGTGAAAGGGGAGCTAGAGGCCAGAGATGTGAGGATGCAGGAATACTTGAGTCAGGTCAAACGCTTACAATCGAATTTCGAATTCTTTGACTTGTCACACGTCTCTAGAAGTGGAAATACGCACGCGGATTCATTGGCCACTCTTGCCACCTCCTCGGCAAAGGGTTTACCTCGACTCATCCTTATTGAGGATTTGTGCGGAGCAGATGAAGTCTAGAAGGACAGGGTTCAAATTCATCAAGTCAGGGCGGGTCCAAGCTGGATGGATCCCATAGTGAGTTTTCTTAAAGATGACACACTACCTGAAGAGAAACCAGAAGCCGAGAAAATACGTAGAAAAGCTCCTCGGTTCTGGCTACCTGAAGAGAAACTAGAAGCCGAGAAAATACGTAGAAAAGCTCCTCGGTTCTGGCTGTCCGAGGATCACAAGCTGTACAAGCGATCTTACTCTGGGCCGTATTTGCTATGTGTACATCCCGAGGCGTCGAAGTTACTACTTGAGGAGCTGCACGAAGGAGTTTGTGGTAGTCACACAGGAGGAAGATCCCTATCCCACAGAGCCATCACTCAAGGATATTGGTGGCCGGGTATGCAGAAGGAAGCCCAAGAATATGTCAAGAAGTGTGATCAATGCCAAAGGTTTGCCCCGAATATCCACCAACCAGGTGGGGTCCTTAATCCTCTCTCCAGTCCCTGGCCGTTCGCTGAGTAGGGCCTAGATATTGTAGGCCCTTTCCCTAAAGCAGCAGGAAATAAAAGATACCTACTGGTCGGCACAAACTATTTCACCAAGTGGGTCGAAGCCGAGCCCCTGGCTAACATCAAGGATGTGGATGTTAAGAAAATTATTTGGAGGAACATCGTTACTCGATTTGGGGTCCCTCATACCCTCATCTCAGACAACAACCTTCAGTTTGATAGCAAGACCTTCAGGAGATACTGTTGCAACCTGGGAATTACAAACAGATATTCCACTCCTGCCTACCCCCAAGGAAATGGGCAGGCCGAGGCTGTCAACAAGGTCATAGTCAATAGGCTGAAAAAGAGGTTGGACGATGCGAAGGGAAGATGGGTGGAAGAATTGCCCCGTGTCTTGTGGACATATCGGACTACACCGCGTCGGTCAACAGGAGAGACCCCCTTTTCCATGACTTATGGGGCCGAGACTGTCATCCCCCTAGAGACTAGCATCCCAACACTGAGAACGAGTACCTTCACGCCGAGCAACAACGATGAACTGCTAGAGAAAAACTTGGATTTAATCGAAGAAAGAAAAGAGAAGGCAATGATCCAACTAGCCTATTACCACCAGAAACTCAGGCAAGGGTATGATGCCAATGTGAAGCTGCGGCCACTAGCACCAGGGGACTTGGTGCTGAGAAAAGTTTTGGGTAGTGCCAAGAACCCAACCTGGGGGAAGTTGGGGCCCAACTGGGAGGGACCCTATCGCATCACCTCAGTAGCAAGGATAGGTGCGTATTATCTAGAAGATTTAGATGAAAAAGCTGTATTTCATCCATGGAATGTAAATAACCTCAGAAGATATTACTATTAATGAAAGCAGCTTCGTTTGCACTTTGAATTATTATAATTGTGTGTCATATGGTTCACTACTATCTAAGTATTAGACAGAACCAAGGTCTTGCATGGATCCTCGGACCACAAACCTTGGGGAAACTAATAACTTATGGCTACTATCTAAGTATTAGATAGAACCAAGGTCTTGCATGGATCCTCGGACCACAAACCTTGGGGAAACTAATTACTTATGGCTACAGTCTAAGTATTAGATGGAACCTAGGCCTTGTATGGTTCCTTGAACCACAAGCCTTGGGGAAACTAATAACTCATAAATACTCTCAGAGTATTACTTATGGTTACGCTCTGAGCATCATACAGATCTTAAAGCATGTCACCTCTAATACTCCAAATGTTAGGATGGAGTTAATGCTTAGAGTCGAGTACTTATGTATACATGAAACATTTACATGCAACGTGAGGGTGTCTGCCTCCATTACTTAAATTTAAATTTTGCATTTGCAAATGATATACAAATTGATTAATTTTCGTTATTTAAGATCCAGTTTACGACACGCAGGCTTATTTAGCAACTTCACGCTTGACATGTTATCAAATTATAAGTGGCATATAATTGGTAACCTTAATTGAAGTCACAATGAAACCAAAACTATACAAGGCACAGGAATAAAGGATGAATAGAGGCACATTCTCATTAAATGATAAGGCAAAATATACATTGAGTGCAATGACGTGACGCCATAAAAATAAAATAAAAATTAAAAAAAAAAAGCTGACTTTATCCTAGGTGCTACACTTTGGCAAGAGGATCCTCCCTCTGGCTTGGTTGAGAGCTAGGAGCATCCTTGACCTTAGAATCAGCCTTCTGAACTCCGACCTTTGCTTCTTTTGCTCTGTCAGTATCTTTGGCCTCGGTAGATGGCTTTATTCCTTTATCTTTATCTTTACCTTCTCCTCCATCAGCCCTCTGGTTTGGGTCACCAGCCTGACTAGATCCCTTTGGAATTTTAGGGGGAGGGAGAGCGTCTGGGATCGCCAAAAGTTGCTCGGAAGACTCTGGAGCGGCGGCAGGAGGAGAGGAGGCAGAATGGATCTCACGGATCTGGGGATGGTAGTAGATACTCCCAGGCAGCCTCAAAGCAGAGTCGGCGGGAACCCCTGCAGCAGTCAGGGCTTTGTCCCATTTTATGTCGCAATAATCGCGGCAGACCTCTTCAGAGACAGAAAGAGGTCGTTTTGTGAGAAGCGCATGTAGCTGTCCATGTCCTTCGGGAGGAGTAGTGGCTATTCCAGGGCTTCAGCTATGTAGCCAGCTCGCCCCTTCTGGAACTCTCGAATTAAGGCACCCAAAGGGATAGGAGCCCCATCCACTTCTAGCCGAGGACTCCAAGTGCGCTGTGTCATACGCACATCAGCCCTATGCTGCTCTTCTCGGCTATCCACGAAATGGGACCTCTTGTCCCTGGCATCGGGGTTCACCTTTTGGTGCTTCATTCCCCTCCGAGGGCCCACTTCACCTTCCTCGAGCGTCTCGGCTGTCCTTTTCTTTTTTAGATCAGGGTTAGGCTGCAGGCCGAGGTCGAGGGGGATCTGCGGAGGAGGAGGAGGAGGAGCAACCTGGGATTTAGAGGTCGCCTTTGAGATGGACTCTTTACCCCTAGCGGCCATAAGAGCCCTCAAACTTTTACCGCCTTTGTCCAACCCCATGGTATCTTCCTCTTCGTCCGAATCATCTGGGCGTGCGACTATTAAATACGGATCGTGAACACCAGAATTTTTGTCCGATTCGCCCTCAGCGTCCGAGATGTAAATCAAAGCAGCTCTCGGACTCTCCTCTTCCCCAAAATGAAACCCGTTTATTTCCTCCTCTAACGACAGGCGAGAGGAAGCAACCCCTTCTGCGGGTACCAACGCGACCTTAGGAAGAATTTGGGGAAGCGGAGGCGCAACTGGTGGAGGGTTCTGTAAAACTGGTCGTGGAACTAGAGGAAGATCCCTTCGAGCCAAAAATCCTGGCTTGGAGACGTCAATCCGCGCCAACCTTGGACTCCTGGCCCTTATCGCTTAGCCCGCGTCCTGAAAAATACGAGATAAGGGCTCGTAATCCAAGATCAGATGAGCAGCTCGTAATTGTTGGTCCTCGCTCACAAAAATCTCCGATCTCAGAAGATAATTAAGGGCCTGGACGTTGGTGTGGCTGAGCCGCGGAGCAACGTGGGCCTTATCTGCAAAACAGCCGAGAAGGAAAGCATGGTCAGATCGCCAAAAGAACATTTTCTACCAAAAGAAGACAAAGTGCTGAGTAAAAAGAATAGAGTTAAAAGCCTAAGTCCCCCTCTAAAGGGACTGACCCTAAAGGTACCGCACCTGGATCTCCTGCCCGAGTTGGACAATGAAGACCGTCACTCCATTCCCCCGAGGCAATCAGGTAGTCGTCCTTCATACCCTTATTGGACTTGGGAAGACAAGATATTAGCCTGACGACCTCGGACCGGGATTTGAGGTAGTAGCCCGCGTTGGCAAGCTTGTGACATTCGTACTGGTGAACCACATCGTGCCACGTGAGCCCTAAGCCCATCTGCTTGTTCAGGGCATCCACGCAACCCAAGACCCTAAATAGGTTGGGGGCGCACTGGTGGGGGGCTAATCTATGGTTAAGCAAGTAGTCCCTGGTTATCCTGCCCATGGGAAGCGTCATTCCTCCCTCTATGAAAGCGATCATGGGAATGACAACTTGACTCACCTCCCTAGCGGACAACACTCCTTCCGAGGGACAATACTCTAGAACCACCCCCGGTGGGATGCGATACCTAGCCCTAAAGCCCTCCATACCGGTTGAAGTGTCTACTAAACGCTTGAATCTACCCATCTAAATAAACAGAAAGGCCGAGAAGATAGGCCGATAAGAGAAAGGAAAGTATAAAAATGAACACTTACTGGAACACGTATGATAACCTCTGGGAGTTTTTGAGATCTTTCGTAAGGTTCTTACGGGAAATGGCTATAGAGGCGTAAATACTAAAGTAGTTTGTGAGAATGGGCGCTGGGATTCTCTGGATCTCTTGAAGATTTCTGAAGAAAAGAGGAAAGTAGCTTCCCTCAGGGCCTTATATAAGGGGAGAAGATGAGTGGAAAAACTCCCGCTCAAAATATTAGGTGAAATGTCAGCCATCAGATTAGCAGTTCACCGTTAGATGGGGGAGACATGAAGCCCCTTGGAGCAATCAATAATGCCTCATAAACTGCGAAACGTCAGTAACATTTATGGGGCGTGTAAAACCACATCCCCGCACGTGTAGATCAAAAGTCAGTTGAATTTATCATTTAAAAACCAAAACCCCACTTTCTCTCCTCGAGCAGGAGGGAGAAACCGGAGTTTTGAGGGGCTATTTTAGGGGCAGAGACCCAAGATAGGATATTGGGCCATGGGCTTATCCTGGGACACTAAATTGTCCGAGGAGACGCCAGAGGTTATTAAGGGCCTAGCGTGGGGCCTCACATGTAAAAGACACGTGGAGGAATGTCTGAGGAGGATATTACTCCCGGATAGGGCTAGCGAACCTGTACCTCGGCAACTGGATGAACCTTCCCAGAAACTCAAGAGATGAGGACGTGTCTTACGAGCCTGAAAGAAAGGGGAAAAGACCCAAAAATATCGAAGGAAAAGCTGCTACCACCGCATTAAATTCACTAAAACTACTTTCCTGACCGCATTTATGTGGAGAAAATATCTGAACAGTGAAGTTTTGGCTACTACAACTCACAGGGAACCAGGAAAGGTGCTGATGGGACAGCTACTCAAATGATATCTCAAACAATCGACAAGTGTAGGGTTAAGATGATCCAAAGGGCTCTATATAATAAAAAAAAGGCCCTCCATGAAAAGGGAGGAGAGAAGGAAGGTATTCCACCAGACCAACAAAGGCTGATATTCGCTGGAAAACAGCTGGAGGAGAAAAAGAAAGGGGGGGGGGGGGGAACGAGAAAGAGTAGAGAAGCAATCTGAGATATCTTTGTAACCATCTTCATTATTCAAGAAATGATAAATTAAACCTCCTCGGACTATTGTCGGGGATAGACCTCTTTGTTCAAGCATATGTTCGCTTTACATTTTCAGTCTTTCGATCCTTTTCAGCTGTTGTCATACTCCATAAAGCCCAGTTTTTCTGCCCACTCTCTATAAATTTATTGTATTGGGTTTGTTGGGCCTGAGCTCACTTATACTTTAGGAATAGTGCTCAAACCCAGCCCTTACATATATATATATATATATATATATATATAGATATATATATTTTATCCCCCATACTCGTAAAATTTCAAGAAAATCAAAGATCAATAAATATGTCATCAATCAAATTTTTAAATTTCAAGTTTTTATAGTCTAAAATTATACATAAAAAATAAAGTATATGGATTGAATAGTAAATAACAACCGATTGGCATGAAATTTGAAATGTGTTTTAAGAACATAAAGATCATGTAATTCAACGATTAGATTTTCAAAATATATAGTCATGTTAATTTTTTTAGTAAGAGTTGTAGTTTTAGACTAAAACTAAGTTTGTAACTAAACTTTGGTACCCTTAATAATATATTAGGCCTTTACAAAAACAAAAAAAAACAAAAAACAAAAAAAACAAAATAAAACAAAAAAAAAAAAAAAAAAAAAAGCCTAAGAAATTTTTTTATTGAATTAAAATTTTGAAAAAGATGTAGCTTACAACATTAATAATGAGATTATTATGCTACAATTTCAAAATAAGAAAACTCATAGAAGGAGATTGTAAGACTTTATGTATTTAAGTGTTTTTTTTTGTCAATATATAAAGTTCTTTTTTTATTAGATTTTGTATCATTTAAATTTCTCAATGACTAACCTGAAAAAAATTCCTAGAGCCGCCACTGGATCAAACTAGCAAAGGTTCAACTATTATGACTTGTAGAAACACAAGATGGGTCCAACTCAAATAAAATGATCATATTACTCTAGAGAGTTAAGAGTAATGTTAAGAATGTTATAATTTTTTTATTTGTTTAATTAAAAAGGGTAAAATACAGTATACTACCTTGAGGTTTAAGGAAATACCAAGCACATCCACAACTTTTTAAAAATGTCCAATTTAATTCTTCAACACAAACAGTGTTAATGTCTGCCATTAATAACAAGTTTTTTCAAGACAAATTTGAAACTTAGATATGACTCTCTCTATCTGTCTCATCTTTTCTTTTTCCTAATCTCACTAACTCTCTCTGTTTCTCAATTTTATTTATTTATTATTATTATTTTTTATTTTTTATTTTTTGTGCTTATCCAAACCTTGAAATTTTGAATAATTCGTTTATGGACCCAAAGATTCATTTTCTGAATTTTCCTCCTTTTTCTTCTTAAAATCAACAACATAAGCAGTGCTTTCTTTGGTTCTTTTCTTAAAATAAAATCTAACAAAAAAGGTAATTACTTTGCTACTTTGCGTTTGGTAGCCTAGAAAATCAAAGAGAAAAGCTAAGAAAATAAAAAGGAAAAGCCATTGAAAAAGTCTCATCTCCTCCATGTAGTGTTTGGTAGCCAAGAAAAGCAAAAGGAAAAGTTCCTTAAAAAACAAAACCCTTTTCTCCTCCACAATGAAACCAAGGAAAATACAATCACACTAGCCAATGTACTAACTCCACCACAAACTTGCCATCAACCACTGTGCAAACATCAAACTCCTAATACCCATCGCTACAACAAAATGTATTTTTAGTGACGAAAATTAGTGAGGATATATTTTTCGTCACTAAAAATACAGCTTTAGTGATATTTCGTCACTAATAATGAAAAAAATTATAACATTTAGCGATTAAAAATAAATTTCAGTGGAGGGAAACTTTGGCACGAGTTTAATTAATCTATAGTGACGAAATATTGCATTGCTAAAAGTTGAAATTTTTAGTGACGAAATATTTCGTCACTGTAGGTATTGTTGTGGATAGTATTAGTGATGAAAATCCTTTCGTCGCTATAAGGAAGAATTAGCAACAAGAAAAATTCGTCACTAAAAATAATAATAGTTTTGCACTTATATGTTTTTAGTGACGAAATCACAATTCGTCACTAAAAGTATGATTTAGCAACGAAATATGAATTTCGTCTCTAAAAATCTTAACAAAGCCTGGGTCTTTAGTGACAAAACTGAAATTCGTCACTAAAAACTTAAAAGCCTAATTTCAATACAATACCCAGCTAACCACAAAACATTTCAACCCAAGCATTTCGGTCACAAAAAAAAAAAAAAAAACCAAGTTGGACCAAAAAAACCCAAAGCAAAAAAACCCACCGTCGCCGATTAAGCTCCCACTGTGGCCGATAAGCTCCGTTAAGAGCCAACCATCGCCGATTAAGCTCAACGGCAATGCTTCAGTTCGCCGATCGAGACGCTTCAGCTCGCCGTTGGCGACGCTTCAGCTCGTCGATTAAGAGTCAACTATCAATTGCGACGCTCAACGGTGACGCTTCAGCTCGCCGATCGCGACGCTTCAGCTCGTCGTTGGCGACGCTTCAGCTCGTCGATCGTTGGCGATGCTTCAGCTCGCTGGCGACGTTCAGTTCGTGACACTTCATCCTTCAGTTCGCGATGCTTCATCCGGCTACGCTTCAGTTCGCGACGCTTCCGGCAACCCTTCGCCTTCCACCCAGCCGGCGACCTTTCGCCTCCCACCCAGCCGGTGACCTTTCGCCTCCCACCCAGCCGGCGACCCTTCGCCTCCCCTAAACATGTAATGGGTATTGTTATTTTACTTGATTTAATGGGGGATTGTTCTCTAGATTATGTTTTAGATACATTGTGCTGCTCTATTCATATTTCTTGCAGGACAAAAGATGAGATTTTTTTTCCCTAATTGCTAGTTTTTTCTATCATCCATTTTGATGACAAAAATGAGTGTTCAATCTGAGAAAGGAATATTAGGATGGCATTGTCTCTTAAACCAGGTTGATGAAGGTTGTTTTTTTTGGGGGGTGGGGTCCTTTGTTATATATATTATCTTTTGGGATTAGCATAGAATGAGAATATAGACTATAGAGATATATGAATGACATTACAGGTGAAGTGAATGGTTTTGTGGAATTAGAATTTAACACTAGTATTAATGAGGATCGTGATGGCACTGATTAGTTTAAACAGAAGCACTTTAATGTTACTTAAAATACTACCAATGCACTTTAAGGTAGAAGTTTAAGGATTTGGGTATATATGTACTTAACATAAAAGTTTAAAATTGATGCATAATAGGTGTAATTTGAGCTTTCCATTTTGATTGAAAGGTATTGTGAGATTTGGTTACGGTCTGATATTTAATGAGCTTTTACAAGCTTTTCTTTAACTTTTGTACTTATAAATTTAACTTTTCTTTTGCAGACTAAATACACATTGTTTGTAGTAACTTTGGATTTTTTCTGAAAGTTGTAAACTTAGCTTGAGCAAAGTACGTAAATTCTAGTTAAAAACTTACAAAACTATATACTTGTGATGTTGAAAATTGGATTTGTGGTGGTATGTTGTGTTGGAGCAAGCGGGTGGCTTGCATGGTG
>JARYZH020002094.1:0-18704 GCA_030021035.2 Notholithocarpus densiflorus | reverse complement strand
GTAAGCTTTCATAAACTGGTAACCAGACCTAACTCGTAAAAAAGCAAAATTGCGTAGAATAGCTTGGACAATTTTGGTTAACGTGCCAAGTGTACAACACATATCATTCTATCTTCATCCCCTAGTAAGTTATCCAAACTAATGCTTTGTTTGGAAGTTTTGAGAGAGAGGAGAGTAGAGGGGAGTAGAGGGAAGGAGAGTAGTGGAGTGGAGAGTAGAGGGGAATGGTTATCCTCCACCTTGTTTGGATATTTTTAAAATTAAATAAGGTGGAGGGGAATAATTAGTCTTTTCATTTGTAATTTTGTTAATATGGTAAGGGTAAATTTGATAATTCACTTGGTCAAACATTTTAATGCTCCACTCTCCTTCCAAATCTCTCCAATTTGGGGGAATTAAAAATGAGGGGTTGGAAGGAGTTCAAACCCCTCCAAATCTCTCTCCCTCCTTCCTTAAAAAACATCCAAACAAGGTAATTAAATTACTCTCCCTCCCTCTACTCTACTCCCCCTCCTTCCCTCAACATCCAAACATAGCATAATATTTCAGCACACCAGTTCGTTTGAATGCACCAATTGCAGGTTCTAACCATGTCATGATTCTTCTTCCCCAGCTTCAGCAGTAGCTATCTCAGAATCCAATTTGTTTATTAGCTGCTCACTTACATGTTTTACCACAGACATCATATCAAGAATGATGCTTGGATCCAGGCCTGCATCACCTCGTTTAGTCAGCCCACAAATATGTCCTTTCCTGTTAATAGAAATAGAAACGGTGGAGCTCATTTGGGATTCCTCTTCTGAATTGGCATCTTCAATATAGTGCCTTCCCACCTATAAAACAGAAGGTTCGTACTACATGCTGCAGGAAGTACAGACATTTGCAGCTTATGAAAAGATTATAACTAAAAGTGCAGTTTTGTCACCTTTGTATTTTGAGGATAAAAGCATGATACATTAAACATAAAATAAGTTTTTCTGTTTACATATGATTTTATATTTAAAATGACCTTTTTTGATTTAATTTCTAATATATATTTAACACTTCAAATAATTTTTAATTTTATTATGAGTCTTGATTGAATTGTGCATCACAAAGACATAATACTATTAATAGAAAAAGGTTGGGCAGCTTCACAATGCCTCTGATCATGAGAATCTAGGGAGAATAACGATGCCAAAAATTTATATGCATGCTGCTATCATGGTAAAATAGATACAACATAGGCACGAAGATCGTTTAAATGGGGAGCCTCTCCGAAATAGGGGTTGAGGATGCCAACCAATTCCCTCCCCTAGACCCCACAAAACTGAAGCCTTCTGCACTGAGTATGACCAATATCTATTAGACTTATCAGAAAAAATGAAGCTCGGTGAAGTTGAAATTCGATCAGTCTGGTTTAGACATGTTTCAAGCACAAGAGATATGGCTCATCAGCTCTCTAGACTTTATCAACAGCCAGAAAAATTCTTGACATCCTGACGAAATTAAGAGAAAAATTAAATTGCAAATGTATGGATGTATGTGGAGAAAAACTACCTTAATGGCAGAACATAGGGCATCAAGCAGATTCCCGTCTGAACAAACAACAAGACAATCAATATAAAGATCCCAGCAAATTTTTCCCTCCGCAACTATTAGAGACGAGAGATCAATTCCAGCCCCTATGAAAAATAAATAAGATCATTTTTCAATTAAAGCAAAGCAAGAACCTATAATCAAAATACAAATTAGAGGACGAACTGCAAAATGATAGAAAGCATATGTAGGGCAATAAATTGATGGTGACTTCTCTTGCTCTGATTAGATTCATACCAGCTCCACTTTTAGCACCTAATAGGCAATGCTGAAGAGCAACTGAGAGTTCTGTGGACAACTCCTCACCCCCTCTACCCTGAGTAAGGAATAAATCTAAATTAGAAATATATATAAATAATGAACTACAAAGAAAATTGGCAACAAGAATAACTCTTCCTCATTGTGCCATGATTGAATTTCAACTGCTATTTCACATAATGAATTCTTTTATAGAAAAACAAACAAACAAAAAAGGATAAAGGATCTGTCTGTTTTAGCCTAAAATACCAGCTTATTTTCATTACTACGGCTTTTTAAAAACTCACTTTTTCTAGGTACAAATGTACTTTTATACACCTTATTTTTTAAACAAAATAAGCCAATGAAAATAAGTTCAACCTAATAACAATTATAAGAAGAAGAACTATATGAGCTCAATCAACAAAAATTGATAGCATTAGAAGATAGTATAGATATACAACCTCAAACATTGGTGCTGCGGTTGGACTGCAATCAACATGAATGGCAACCTTTCCTTTGTCAGGTTGCAATGAACTTGGCTTTCCAAGTTCAGCCTGCATTTACAGAAATTAGTACACAACATTACAAGTCTTCACAAAACACAGGAGGAAAATGCTTAATGTAGATATGTGTGGAAGATCCAGAATCTCAAACCATTAGATACCTTCACACTGGAAATAACATCTGTTTGCCCCAACCTGACTCTTGCTGAACCATTTGCCTGCCATTAACTGGCATTAAGTCCATGATAACATAAAAACCAGCAGAAAAAAGTTCACTTTGTCTGGAAGAAAGCAGGCCAATGCAAATGTAAAAAAAATTAATTTCCTTGTTTACATGAGGTAAACTAATAAGAAACTCAAATTAGACTTAATCAATAAATATATATATATATATATATATATATTTATTTATAAACAGAGACCTCATGCGGGAGAGCATAAGGTCCTGCCAAGTGGCACACTCCTTGAAAGGAGAATTGAACTCTCACCACAATCTTAAATTGTCATTAATTACTTTTTTTTTTTTTTGGGTGAATGCATCATCATTAATTTACTACTCTTTTTAGATGCAACATCAGTAATTTACTAATTAAACCTCAAGTAATAGATAAGATAGAGGGGTGTTAATTATTACTGACTCTTCATAACCTTTGGTCTAATTTTCTAAAAGCAAAGGTTCTTTTTTTTACCTTGACAGTCGACCATTGGGCTTGAGATTAATATTCTGCATTGAATCATTGATTATATACATGATCTTATACTGAATAGTAATAAATAGCAGAAATGGTAGTTACAAAATTCTAGGTAAATTGAAAGAATTATTAATCTTCCAAAGTAAGTTCATGTATTTGAATTTATGAGAAGTAGATGAATCCATTTCTAGGTGCATTGGTCCAAGAGAACTAGGCTTATCAGTTATCACTAATCAGGTCTCTCCCATCTTATCAACATATAAATAAAGGACCATATCAACCTTTTTATTTCATAGCGATACACGCAAGTTTGTGACATCTTGACAAACAAAGCAAATTGTAAAAAAATTGTTTTTTGGTGCCCAATTTTTCATTTTGTTGAGGTTGTGGCACCTGCAGTTGCCACAATTGTACCAGTGGCAGTGACAGTGGTGCCAGTTCTGGCACATGTGGTGGCACCCATGGCAGCAATATCTGCTACAGTTATTGCTGTGAGGGATTCCAGAATATGGTCTCTTCAATTCAGCTTTTGGAAAGGAGTATGAGTATCCATATACATGCTTATGTTTGGCAGTTTGCTATGTAAATTTACAAAAGTTCTATGTATGATGAAGATTTGAAAGCTTTATGAGGGCATCTATATATATATGTTCTAAGAATCACTTTTCAACCATTGTGGTTTTTGGTTGATAAGTGACTGCATATTGCTAAAGGTTATTTTCATATTAGTTTGAGATACATAGAGAAAATAACAGTGTTGCTAAATTTGAAATTTTGCACTAACTGTGCTCACTAGAAAATTTTCTTAATTTTGAGCTTTAACAGGATTTGATTAAACATTTACATTTGGAGGATAGTGGTACTTTTTTTTTTTTAATGTTGATGTCTATAATTTCTTAAACATTGTAAATATATTTATCTTATTACCCTTCTACAACTCATGACAGAGCACTACATACACAAAGGATACCCAGTTTTGGAATAAAAACTATGTCTAAGGACTAGGGTTTAGTTTGAATTTAGTTTTACTAGCAAACTTTGTAGATTAACCGTGACTAACAATAATAGAATTAGCATTCTTTGCAAAGAAAATTGATATATTCTCAAGTACCACATCAAAGATAAGAACAAATTAAATAATATTTAATGACTTTTTGTTTCATTTGGTTCAATGTTTCAAGACTTTTTAAATTAAAAAATGAATATTATTTGTTTCCTTTGGTTCAATATTTCAAGAATTTTCTTCCCTCACACATACACACAAAACTCTTTGTATTTCAATTCACAATTTTCACACTTACACTTCTACTCCTTTATATATACCTACCCAATCCCTGCATGTCATCATATGTCAAACACACACAAACCAAAAACGATGTCATTTACCTTCAATCTTTCGACGAAGCCTACCTAATTCTAACACTTTTGTCCCATCTAATCTTAACCCATATGAGTTGGCTACAACCAAGGAAGAGACTTGAATTTTATATTGAGTGACAAGGCAATTACAATATTAATGTTAAGGTTGGCATTGTGGACTTAGGTGTTTTGTAAAGGCTGTGATTGACTATGAGTGTTTGAGATGTGTATTTTGTTTTAGAATTAAGGAGAAAGAGAGAGAGAGACATTCTATATCAACTTTCATTCTACAATATCCTCCAAAGTTGGGTTTTTTTTTTTTTTTTTTATATAATTTCTCATTCCTTGAACTAAATAACTATAATGGTTATGTGTGTGCAATTTATAATTGTTGTTTCTTATAATGAACTTATTACTAACAAAGTTTTATAACAATTATGCTATAATATACGTACAACATTCTCCAAAACCATCTTACATAAAACATTACAACATTATACAGGCAACTTACTAGCTCTAACTAATTGGTTTTGGCTATATGAATCCTTTTCCAGCATTCAGACTATGTTTCAATAAAGAATTTGAAAAAAATGCTATACCTGGGGTATAACTCCAGTTTCAACATAAATAGGACGGTAAGTTAATCTTTTTCGTCCATCAGAACGAAGGTCTTGAGCAATGCCACCCTGTATGAAGTGCTCTTCTCCCAAAGATAGTCCCACCATTCCTGCACATACATAAAATGAGGAGAGATAATGGTTGCAATGTTACACATAATTAGATCTTGTAAGTACTGGGGAAAAAAAATCATAAAACAAAAATTACTGCGAGAAAACTAGAGGAACAGCAAAAATGCTGAAGGAAACCGTTAGGTGTTAAAAAGATGTTGTCCTTAAACAATAGTTTTTGAAGTCAAAAAGAAATTCAAGTCTTCTATAACCCCATATTTTATCAAGGAGAAGAAGACCCCTTATTGGCAGAAAAACAAAAGGTACATTAAGTCAATAAACCCAATTTCTTTAAAAGGGCATGCACAATGTGCTCCTTACAAAGATCATTTCTACCACCAGAACTGTAGTGAGATTGTGTCTATATTTGTAATTTTTTTCCTTTTATGGTCAGAGCATATACGCATCAAGTAATAATTTGGTAGATCTCCCTTCAAAATCCTCAAAATAAGGACATAAGTGAAGGGAATAATGAAAGAAAAAACTAAAGAATAGACACAGGACGGGAAAACTATTGTATGCCAGAGGGATTCAGATGCTTCATTGGCCATATCCATAACAGTCCATTGCTTGGCTAAGTTTGTAACAGTAATTAACTGGAGTAAATGATTTGCTAAGGAAAAGAATATCACACTTGAGGGGGTTCAGTGCAAAGGTTGGAATAAAGAACCACTTGATTTCTTCTAGGTTTATGATTTTGTTTGGTATTAATTGATTGGTTAATTATGAATGGTGATATGGATCCCATCAAAAGGGATATGGAACATATTTTTCAGTTTCTTGGAATCCAAACAGTATACTAATCTTATCATATGCATAATCAAATTACAATAACATAGAACATGCCAGCCTTCTCCCCAGAAATTTCTCCAATAGTATTACTTGTTTATTAGGGCTCCAGCAATGGAAATAATAAAGCACTCAGACATATTAGGACTAAGTACTCTTGACGCAGTGGTTTTAAGCGTATGTTTACAATTGATTTTAGTCAACGACAAAGCCTACCACAAACACATTATTATCTAGATTCTGCATAAGCGTCTACAGGATTTTAAAAATAATAATAGTAATTTTGAAACAAGTTTGGTCAATACTATGCCATTATTCAAGTTCATCAGCCTCTTAAGGGCTTGCAAATCGACATTCTTGCTAGTGTCGTCCCCCAAAAATGTGACAGTTCACAAATGTAGACAGGGTTTGAAACCAAATTCCATTGAAAGAAAACTAAAATGAAATCTTATAGACAGAAAGAGCAACAGCCAAAATTAGTGTGTATTTGGATGAGTTATTTTTATTGGATTTATATATATATATATATAGGTATTTTTATTGGCTTATTTAACCAGGAAAACCTAGAGCTGTACCAAGAAAAAGTTTAGATTTAAAAAGATGTACATAAGCTGTTGGTGAAAATAAGCTTTATTTTGTGCTAAAAGAAGCAGGCCCTTAAACACATTAGCAAACTTATCATACAAAAAATGCTCAAAAATAAAATCAATAATTTTATTTTTATTTTTATTTTTATTCTGTGATATAATATTGCAGCAAATAAAACACTGGTGTTAAAGCATGAAACAGTGGGTGAGTTTAAGCTCACAAAGGATAAATTCAGCCACTCTAATGCAATAAATAGACACAAGTGTGTGGGAGTATTACATATAAAAAGTATTCATTATTCTTGCAATCAATCTGATTTCAAGTTCATCAGGTCAAATAGCCTAAGCAAAGCCAATCGCCAACTAGAACCACCTATTCTTACGTTGGTCATGGATTTGCTACTCAACTTAACTCCCCAAAGGCTTATTGCAGCAGGATTCACAAGTCCATTTCCACTTAACCTCTATCTAGCCATGCACTACATCCTCAAATTTGATCTTGACATCAAAATAACCACCAAAATCAAATCTTAATACTTACCAAAATAAATCAATAGAACCTCCAAAATCATATAGTTAGTGCTCTGCAGCACTACTACTTTTGGTTTGCTGGAACTGCACTGAACTGAGTGCATTAATAAGACTGATGATATCCCATGCCAACAATATTCATTTGCTTATGTTAGACCCTTATACCACCCGCCACTTTGAATCATCTCACTGGATTTACTCTACAATTTTTCTTTAATCCGCCACCACAAAAATAATTGCAGCTGCGAGAGTTTTTAAATGGCATTGAGATTTGAGTAGACAAAAATTAGGCGAAAGTTTTTCTCCAAACTGGGTTGGAGAAATGTCCTGGGTTTTACTCACATAACTCACTAACTCACTTAAATAAGACATATGACCACTAAATAGGTTCTAATTGGGTAATGAATTTATATACAACAACCACATCCAAGTCTTAGTCCCAAAATTTTACCATCCTCAGCAAGCTAGTCAGGGTCGGCCCTATGCACTTTTCCCACCAGTCTATTCTATCCAAGTTCATACCCTCTCTTACTTCCTTAGGGTGCATTTGTATAAGCTGTTAGCAAAAAGGCGTTTCGGGTTTTAAAAACACATTTTTAGGCCCTGGAATCGCCTAACCAAATGGACTCTTAATTTACATATCCTTTTTTTTACTACTTCTATTAATGTAATTGTTAGTCTTCCTCTTTACCTTTTTTCGCGCTCTCAACTCAAATCAACTCACTTTATCTCCCTGAAATAGACTTAATTGAATGAACCCATGATTTTGTGCAGCATATACAACCATTTTATTTAAAATTTGTAGTTTTTAGCACTGTAAACAAGAATTTGCATAAAGTAGTGAACCTAATAAATATTCAATTTTTAAGCAACAGTAAAATCTCTGTTACTTCAATATGTAATTGCTCCAATAATTTAAAGTATACCATGTCCAAAGCTAGAATCATATGAACAATCCAAATTATAAAATATAAAAAAAGAAATCAAAATATGAAAACAAAAAAAAAAACTTGCCGTGAAAAATGTGTGTTGGTCGCCGGTGAAGTAATTGACGCCGGAGTTCTGTATTCGCCGGAGAATCAGCCGGAATATTTGCTGCCGGTGCCTCCGGAAGTGGAAGACGTTAGAGAGAGAACTGAAGGGAGGAAGGGAGCAATGAATGCGTTAAGAAGGCTGAAAGCGTGGCCCTAAATCGCGTTGCCAATGTGGCACGAAAATTTTAAAAATAAGCTGTGGAATAAAGTTCTCAAATTACGAATTTTAAACTGTAAAATCGTGGATTCAACTATTGGTTTAAAAATGCTCGCATAGTTTTAGAAATTATTTTATTGTTAGGGTATTTTTATAATATAGGAATCTTTGAATTTGAAATTAGAATCCACTCCTACTATTAAAAAAATCTTTTAATTGTGGTATTTTTATAATGGGAAAATTTAAGGAATACTCCAACGGCATTAGTTTATAAGATATTTTTAAAAACTTTTTATAAGAAAAAAATTAATTAATTGTTTTGATGGCTTTTTATATTTTTCATGAAAGTAGTATTAAATTTTTTTTTAAATTGTTTTTTACCAATTGTCCTAAAGGCATTGATTAACATGATCCTTTTATAATTTGTTTGATATAAATTCCTCAAAATAGAGAAATAGAGAAAAGGAAATATGAAACCAAAAGTTCCAAAACAAGAACAAGCAAAATAGCGGAGTACAATTGTACAAGTAGTTGAAAAAAAGACAAACTTATTGAAATCTATGTCCAATTTATAAAGAAATTAAATTATATTTAATGGGACCCAAATCAATCGTTTAATAGGAACCTTTTTTTTTCTTTTCTTTTTTTGATTTGATCATGGGACCCAATTATAATTGGAAGTGTTGTTTTGTCTTGTACATTTTAGTCTATACTCTATAAGTTGGAAATGTGGCTCCTATTTTAAAAGCTTTAGAGCTTGTTTGGATCAATGGGTTTTTGGATCATATTACCCAGTTTTCATAACTGAGTTCTCAAAACACATGAGTCCCACAAAAAAATTTGTATTTGACTTGATTTTCAACACTTGTTTCCATCAAACTCAAAAATTTGAGTTAAAGTGATGGAAACAGGAAACAACAATTGGATGTTTTCAATGTAAATATAAGGACCTTGTGGGGCCCATAACTTGTGTGTTGTCAAGTCAGACCCACTCATACCAACGGCATTTTCTTCTTCTTCTTTCCTTTTCTTTCTTTCTTTCTTTCTTTTTCAAACCCACTCCACCATTTTCATACATGCATAAATTTATACCCAGAAACAAAAACCCAC
This sequence comes from Notholithocarpus densiflorus, assembly GCA_030021035.2. Classification (NCBI taxonomy): domain Eukaryota; kingdom Viridiplantae; phylum Streptophyta; class Magnoliopsida; order Fagales; family Fagaceae; genus Notholithocarpus; species Notholithocarpus densiflorus. The sequence continues at coordinate 9,396 of JARYZH020002094.1, read as the reverse complement.
ACCTCATTTTCGTGATTTTGGTTTTCAATCTAAGGATTCTTGGGTTTAGGTTTGGATTTTCTGTGTTTGTGGTTTGGATTTGGCAATTCGAATCATTAATCTAAAGATTTTATGTTGGTGGGTTTGGGTTTTCTGTGTTTGTGGTTATGGCTTAAAGCTTAGGCTGCGATGGAGGTGGGTTTGTGTGGTTGATGGTTGGAGAGATTTTTTTGGTGTCTTTTCAGGTTATGTAGGGCAGGGATTTTGTTCGAAGCTTTCTTGGGAATTTTTGGCTTTGTTTAGAGGGTTGTCTTGTATCTGTAAAAATGGGGAAAATGGAGAATTTTTCTAGGTGATTTTTGGGTTTGGAATTGAATGGAGTGTTGATGTTGTTGCAGAGGGGAGAAGACATGATTCCTTTGGGTCTCCGATCTAAGGATTTGGTTTTGGGTTTTTTGTTGTGGTTGTGGTGGTTTGAGGCTTGGGCTGTGGTGGAGCTTGTTCGCTTGGATTTTTTGGTGGAGGTTGTGGTTCTGGTTGAGGGCTGTTGGTGGGTTTAAATTTTTGATTCATTCGGATTTTTTGGTGGAGGTTGTGGTTGTGTTGAAGGCTGTTGGTGGTGGAGGTTGTAGTTGTGGATTTCTGGGTTTGCCGTTGGTGGTGGTGGTGGAGCTAGGTTTCGGTGTAGCTAGGTTTGAAAAGCAGAAAAGAAAAGGGACGCGGGTAGCAACCATAATCTTCTGTGTAGTGTCAGTGGATGGGTCCATCATTTTGGCAAAAAGTGGAGTTAAAAACTGAGATATATGACTGAGTTTTGTGACCAAACAAAAGTGTTGGATTTTTTGAGTGATAATGTGGTTTGGGTTATGAGTTATGGGTTTTGAGTTTTAGTTATGAAAACTGAGTATTGAGTTAAGAAAATTGAGTGAGCCCTAAACCAAACGAGCCCTTAGTCAACTGTTTTTTTTTTTTTTTTTATTAAAGTAATATTACCATTATAAACTATTTTATAACATTTTTACAAACTGTTGTTATGACTAATTTTTTATTAGTTCTCATCAGGGCCTATCAATAACATCACTTTTTTTTATTTACCAATAATTACTCACCACATTAACAATTAGTAAAAGTTTTTGTAAAAAAATTTGTATCTTTAGAATTTTGGCGTAAATGCACTTTTAGTTCCTACATTTTGCATCTTTTTCCATTTTGGTCTCTACATTTTCATTTCACCACTTTTAGTCCCTAAATCAATTAACGCGTTCCATTTTGGTCCTTACCGTTACTCACTTAACAGAAATTGCTGATGTGGCAAACGGAGTGCACTGTTAGCACATTAAATGCTAACGTGGCCAATAAAATAATATTAAAAAATGTCACATCAGCATAAAATAATGATTAAAAAAGACACATAAGCATCCACATCAACTTTTGATTTTGAAAATTAATTTATCTATTTTAACAAAATAAAAAATGAAAAAAAAAACAAAATTGTTTGTTGCAATTAACAAATCCGATAGCCTAACTTTGAGAATTGGTTTGAAACAAAGAGACTTGAATTAGCTTATTAGACCTAAGTAGCTCAACCCAACTACTATCACCTTTTAAACCACCACCATTACCAAAACCATAGCTTTTGCCTTTTCCACTACTAGACCTAACGAAGAACCACCACCAAATCACAAACCCTATAAATAAAGACACGACAGTGCCAACAACACTGGCGGCGACGATAATGGCGAGGCTTTTGCTACTCAAATCACCACACTTCGAACCCAAAGGCTTCTCGCAGTGTTTATTGTTGCGGTCAAAGTCCGAACCGTCGAAGCTCGCCAAATCGGCCGATACCGAACTGAAGAGATCGTTGTTCGCGACTGAGAATATCTTCAATTGGTTCAACTGGCCGAGACCGTACGGAATCGAACCGAAGAGGCATTTATTACTCAAAATCAAGCTGTTCAAAAACTTACAGTCTGTGATCTCCGGCGGGATCGATCTGGCGAGAGCGTTGCTGGAGAGATCTAAGGAAACGAGATAAGGCAACCAGTTACAGATTTGAGATGGGAAATTTATGTTTTTGTCGATAAATTTATTTTTTTCTGGGTTTGTGTTCATGTGATTGAATATTTTGGTTCTATGTTCTTTCTTGTTCATGTTTAAGATGAGACCAGATCTAAATTCATGTGTATTTTAGGTTTTAATTTTGTTTTTGTTTTTTTTTCATTTTTTATTTTGTTAAAATAGATAAATTAATTTTCAAAATCAAAAGTTTATGTGGATGCTTATGTGTCTTTTTTAATCATTATTTTATGCTAACGTGGCATTTTTAAATATTATTTTATTGGTCACATCAGCATTTAATATGCTAACAGTGCACTCTGTTTGTCACATTAGCAATTTCTGTTAAGTGAGTAATGGTAAGGACCAAAATGGAACGCGTTAATTGGTTTAAGGACTAAAAGTGGTGAAATGAAAATATAGGGACCAAAATAGAAAAAATACAAAATGTAGGGACTAAAAGTGCATTTATGCCAAGAATTTTTAAAGTTATTACTATGTTACATTAATAACTTAATTTTGCTCCAATGTATTAATAAATAAATAAAAACTCACTTTTATTACTCTTATTCAATAATCAATGTATAACTTACTAACCCGATTGTTTAACTAACTACTTTACATTCAGGAAAAAAAAAAAACTAAAAAAAACCACAATACTTATGTAAATTGGGAAGAAGAGCTATGGGTTGGGGAGTGAAGTTGATTAACGAAGGGATCCATGGATTTTTCAGTTATACACTGATACTAAATATTGGAGATGGCTAAAGTTAACGAGTCTCTGTAATATTTGATGAAATTACTGCATATGATACACCTGTAAATAACTACTTTCAAGCTTAGTAACTATAAAATGAGATCCTGGAATTTTTGGAAGTTAGGAAATTTCTAAGAGAATTAAACTATTATAATATGATATCTTTGCTGTCCTAATTGTAGAGTTACATGACAAACGAAACCTGAAAATGATTCTTTTAAAAAAATAAAAAAAATAAAAAAATAAAAAAAACCTGAAAATGAACTGAGGTTTATGGGCAAAGCTATCAAACAGTAGTGGGTAAGCTTGTGTTTCAGATATATATAATCAATATTTCTCTTTAAAAAAATGTTATATATAATCAATTATGTCTTGGTCTTATTTTCAATGTTATCTATGATAATAATCTTGTGTTTGTGGCAAGATGTATTAATCCTGTTTATGGCCTTGTCAACTGGTTGACATATTCTCAAAATCACAACCTCCACATAAGGAGAGGAAGCACAAATTGTTGGGTAAAACAAGCACAAATTTAATGGAAGAGATGGTGAATAATAGCATATTTGGACTATATTATAGAGAAGAAATTGCATTGTTGGTAATAGTACCAGAGGAGGGGTCTAAAGGAGCCATTGTAGTGTGAACTTTAGGTATAATATTTTTAGGATTTTAGTTTCCTATGAATTTTCTACCCTTATGTAATATATTAACTTGTTCTTTTTATTAAAAGAAGGATGTATGGGATTGGAGGAATCCAATATCAATGTAATACAATAATTCGTTATATTAATTAATAGAAGAAGAAATAGGATCAGGTGATATTTTTCGATTTTTTATCTTTTATTTTTATGATGCACCAAACCGTTAAATATAGAACTTGGACTTCACTATAAAAATTAATAATAATCACGAATACCTTATTTCTGTAATGTCTGCACAATATTTTTATACTCATAAATTTTATATATAAAAAAAAAAATTAATATCAATTTTAATTACTATAGATTGATATAGTAATGAATATGCCAATCAATTTTACGAAAATTATTCTTTATTCTAGTCTTTTCTAGAGGGTTTTTTGCAGGCGAATTGAGTGCCTATCTGTGTTGATTCTTCCTCTATTTATAGAAGGAGCTCAAAGACTTGGAGTTCAAACAAAACTCTTCCATTTCAAGTTATTTAATTCATATTTGTCCATTAAAGTTCAAAATGATAAGATAGAAGTGCAAATTGGAAAACTAAACAAAACAGTTAATTTAGGGCATTCAAAGGCTAAAGTGCTGATCTATAGAGGAACCTTGCACATAGAAACTAAGGATTGATTAGTTGTGGTTTTGTCCTACAAGTAATGGTTTCTGCTTCAAATGCACTGACTTTGAAGCTATGAATTCAATTCTGGAAAGGCCTTCTTGGCACTTTCAGAACAAGCACTTTAGTGTTGAAGAAAAGGCATCCAGCTATGACCTTATCCAAGGAAGAGCTGTGCAAAATCCTATTTACACGGCCTAGTTACATAGCTCTTGCTGTTCGTAAGCCATTACATGCAGATACAATTTATGAGTCCAAGTCACCAAGAACAGAATCAGCTTTGCTAGAATTTGTATAGATGATCTTACTCAGATTACTACTATCCTCAATTCACAGAATAGTGAAGTGGTTAAAGATGCAAATTCAGTCAGTCAAGTTTAAAAGCAATTTGGACTTCCTAGCAGACAGTAGCTTCTACTGAGGCAGAAACTAGTTCTTGTGTATACTGGTATTGATGAGGTACTCTGGCTAATCCATGACTAAAATTTTTTTATTAGTTATCTGCTTTTCTTTTTCTAGGTGTATTTTTGTCTTTTACTTTTTCATTTGACCTTTAATTTTGTCTCATCATCTGCTCCAATTAAGGTCTAAAAGTTCTCCAACTATAACTTTCTTTACTTTTTAGTGCATGTCTTTAGTAATCTTAGATGGGGAAATGTGAGCATGAGTCTTTTTGTTTAGTTGTAAACGTTCAGGAAAAAAAATGTATAGAACACTAAAATGCCTCAGAAATCATGAATAGAAAAATATTGATGGTTCAAAAGTTGTTGCCATCATGATGAAGGGGATAAAAGATAGGTACAAAAATGAACTTCTAATTTAGTTTATCTATTAGAAAGTGACGATCATACAAGCTGAGGAGCCGGCTCAAAAATTGTTGGAATATTGTATCTATAAGTCTATAACACACAAGCTGACATTCAAATGAAGATAGAAGTTTAACTTCTTTATTCTCTTAAAAATTGTTTATTTGCCATACCACCCAAACTATAAGTATTCCATTAATGTCAAACAGACACTTAAAACTAGGTATTACATCCTATGGACTACATGTCTCCATAAGAAAGGGAAAACGAGGAGTAACATTTAAATACAAATCATTCTTTCTCCTACAGGTTGATCCAAAATTCTCAGTCATGTCAAGTTCTTCTGGTTTGACTTCATTTGGTAGTTTCCAGTCAAAGTGGTATAGCAATTGAGCAAGTGCAAGTTCAATAATTGCAATACCAAATGTTATGCCTGGACACATCCTTCTTCCAGCCCCAAATGGAAGGAATTGAAAGTCATTCCCTTTAAAATCAACAGAAGAACCATGGAACCTCTCTGGCTGAAAGCAATCAGCATTAACCCAATAATCTGGATCTCTCCCTATAGCCCACACATTGACAATAACTTTGGTTTTAGTAGGTATGTCATATCCATTGATTTCACATCTCTCCCTACATTCCCTTGGGATTAAGGTTGCAGGAGGATGTAATCGTAAAGTTTCTTTAACAACTAATTTCACATAATCTAACTTCTGAGTGTCTGTATATTCAATTTTTCTCTTTCCTTCGAAGACCTTGCGCACTTCAGCTTGTGCCTTCTCCATTACCTTTGGGTTTCTAAGCAACTCTGACATTGCCCATTCTAAGGTTGTTGCTGCAGTCTCACCCCCTGCAAGGTAGATTTCCTGAAAAATATTTGAACCAACTTTTAAGTCATATAAATCTTATTAGTAGTTGAAAAACACTTACTATTGCAAGAGTCTATTAAGTCATACCGAAGTGACAGCTTTGATGTGCTTGGTTGTGATCTCAAATTTGAGGTCACTCGACTTCTGAAGTTTTAGGAGCACATCAACAAGATCTTCCTTGCATGAAGAGTCATTGGTGGTGCTAGTGGTTACCATATTCATCTTGTGATTATCAATTATATCCTCAAGAATGTTGTCCCTCTTTTGGTGAAGTCTTTTCAAGGCAGTCTTCATCCCATTGATTGAGGCAATAAATTTAAGTGAAGGATACAAATCCGGCACATTAAAACCTGAAGTAAGCACCATTATCTCCTTAACCAGAGATATGAACTCGTCTTGACCTTTGCACTTTTCTCCAAATGCTGCTCTAGAAGTTACAGTATTTGTCAAGGCGAATAAATGCTTGCTGAGATTGATGGAAACCCCGTTGGACAAAGAAAGAGTTTCAATAAGATTCCATACCTCTTCTTCTCTTACCGATCTAAATGAGTGAACTCGCTGAGCAGTTAGAAGTTCCAAAACACAAATTTTTCTCATTTGTCTCCAGCAATCGCCATAGGGAGTGGCAAGAATGCCTGAATAATCATATGAGAGAAATTCACTCACAAAAAAGTCAGGCCTTTGTGCAAAACAAAGTTCACGTGTTTTCAATACCTCTCTTGCTGCTTTTGGTGACGAAATGACCATCGCTGATACCTCACCCAACTGTAGCCGCATAACAGGTCCATGTTTCTTTGCTAAATCTCTCAAAGAATAATGAGGTAATGATCCTGAGGTAATCAACTGATGCAAGTTCCCTATAAGAGGAAGCTTCCACGGCCCTGGTGGCGACTTCAGGATGGTACCTCGGGCTTTATTTCTCTTCCAATATGCCACCAGTACCAAAAGGAAGAAGGAACAGGTAAGGATTGAAGTAAAAGACAGTAACTGGAACATTATGGACATTGAAGAGGCTCTTAAAAATTTGTGAACTCTAGATAGGTTTCTGGTGTAATTTAAGTACTCTTTTATAGAAATATCATGCACTTAAAACAATTTTGTAATCATCTAATGATGTCATCCCGGAATCATTAGCATTTTAAAAGCTACTGTGCAGATGTGACTTGGTGGTAGGAGTCCCCTTATTGCTTAACAAGATGCTTGACAGGAATTGAATAGCTTAAGTAGTGACACTTCAATGAATGTGTTGAGCCCACAACGATAGCTTCATTAAGACTCCAGTAGTACACGTTGTATTATCTTTACTGTCACGTAACGTGAGGTTGATGAGTTCACACCAGAATGAATATTTGTACGTGCTGGTTTCCCACTTCAATGAATGTTTGTTTTTTATATGTTTGTCATGACGTTAGGTTATATATCAAACATTTGATTCATATATCATGGCAAGTGATTTCATATTATTACTTGCAAGTAAGAACAAAGAAAAAGAGAAAAGAAATTGATTTGATATATAACCTAACGTAGAAGAGACTTGGACAACCTTCAATTATTTATCTGCTTGTGGCCGATTTATCTTGAGGGTTAACCTTTTTATTTTTTGCTAAATCTTGAGGGTTAACTTAATAGTTATCTTTTTCTACAAGTTGAGTAATAAAATATAAAAAACAAACATTTGATAATGACTTCATATATCATGACAAGTGGGAAACCAGCACGTTTATTAGCCAAAAACAAATAGCCAAAGCTGAACTGCTTGACAAAGTTTACAAATATGAAATATCCTTAATTCTAATAAAATGACATGTATTAGAGGGTGTATCGAGGTTTGTTACCAAAAAGTAAAGAATGTGGAGCAACAAATTTCCATCCTTCGTATTACTTGAGTCTCTGATGAAATTTAAAACCTACATACTAGCCTAATGACAACACTGAAAGGCAACATAGGGTTCTAATGCTATGCTTATTATTGGGTACACATGTGAGTGAAGCCCCCACATCTATATATCTATATATATAATAATAGGTAAAGCTGAGAGAAAATCCAATTAAATTTCAAATTGGAATTCAATTAGAGTCTAATTTTACGCTACGTGTCCCATTTAATCTAAGTTTTTAAATTTTTGTCCAAGTGAATTAATTCAATGTAAAAATTGGATTTCAATTAGAGTTTAATTTTACAACACGTATCCCATCTAATCTAAGTTTTTTTAATTTTTGTACTAAATGAGTTAATTTAGTGTAAAAAACGAAAGGTCCAATATAAGTAAACTATAAAAAACATAATTTTTGAATGATTTTATATTTATGAGCCTTTTTTTTGTAGAACTAAAAACAATTCAAGTTTAGATTTTAAATTGGAATTCAATTAGAGTTTAATTTTGCGCCACGTGTCTAATCTAATAAAAAATTTTAAATTTTTGAACCAAGTTAGTTAGTTTAGTGTAAAAATTGAATTTCAATTAGAGTTTGATTTTACGGCACCTGTTTCATCTAATCGAAATTTTTAATTTTTGTGCCAAATGAGTTAATTTAGAGTAGAAAATGGAGAGTCCAATATAAATAAGTCATAAAAAAACATAATCATATATCTAACACTATATATAAAATTAGAGGAAGAGAGAGTTTGAATGATTTTATATTTATGAGCCCTTTTTTTTATAACTAAAAACAATTCATTTGGCAAAAAAGTTATATATATATATTAATAGGTAAAATTTAGAGAAAATCCAATTAGATTCTACAATTGAAGTCCAATTTTGCGCTATGTGTTCTAAATTATTTATTTTTAGAAAGAGTTTTATTTCTTAATTTTGGAATCAAATGTGAGACTGAGACCATATCATAAATATCCATTCAAGTGAGTTATTGTGTACAAAAACTAAAGAGTCTAAAATTAATGAACATAATAATATTTAAAAAAATAGACAATTTACATTTTCTACCTAATAACTTTATTACAAGACTTTTTAAAGAGTTAAAAAAAAAATATAAGAATGACTACTAATAATATTTAAATTATATATGTAAGATTATTATACTATGCATCTTAATGTGTATCTTTTAAGTATATACATGCATATGCATGGGGTTACAAGTTAGCTAAATAATAAAACAAAAATGAGTAGTTAATATAACATAGTTAAGCTCAAACTCATAGGCTCAAATCTTTTGCGTTAAGTAATGTCTCTATATGTTATACTAAATTATTAACTACTCAATTGGAGTCTTACTAAGATATTATCTCCCCAATTCAATTTGATGGCCTACATCCATAACAGAAAACCAAAAAGCACAAGAATAGTGAAATGCCCTTTAAGATTGAGCTCTGCTATGCAAGGTAACAGTTCAAAAAAGTGAAAAGGATATCTAGGTATGCAACACACAGCAATGCTACTCCATTAGCAGGAAATTTATCTTTAGAACTATAATGACAACATGTCTGACTGCTTCCAGTCAAAATCTAAGAACAGGCAGGTAAGCTTTCATAAACTGGTAACCAGACCTAACTCGTAAAAAAGCAAAATTGCGTAGAATAGCTTGGACAATTTTGGTTAACGTGCCAAGTGTACAACACATATCATTCTATCTTCATCCCCTAGTAAGTTATCCAAACTAA
>JARYZH020002093.1:0-18705 GCA_030021035.2 Notholithocarpus densiflorus | reverse complement strand
GTAGGCACTCACTTTCTCTCAGCTTCCTCTATTATATATATATAGATGGTTAATTAATTAATTAATTTATCACAAGGGGTCAATTCAGTTTGTGGCCTATCAAAGGGCTTATTCTCGTATATTGGGGGCTGTCTCATTCTGCAACAAAATTTGGGAAGCCTTCTACAGAAAGCTAAGGACTCATCTAGTTGTCTCACATGTTAGGGGTTAAGGCCCATTCTGCAGCAAATTCGGAAAGGCTTCGACAAAGCGCTTAAAGTATCAATATGTAGCAGTAACATTATCCACTACAAAATAAGCATTGATTGTGGCATTTCAACAAGTATACATTCATCCGCCACTTGATCTACAGCAACTTCAAACTTTTTGATATGGCATAGTGCAACACCTATGCAATTTGTTGCGACCTACCACGGTTAAGTAACACTCTAGTCTGCGATAAAGCAGCAATATCATCTATCTTCTGCAGAAGCATCAACTAGCAATTGGAGAGTAAAGTTCTCACACAATACAAAGTCTATGCAGCAGTGAATCCATTAGAAGAAATTTTACCACCTTTGTTGCAGCAAATGTAAATGAAGCAAAGAAAGGAAGCAAGAAGAGAAGGCCTACAAGCACTCCAACAGAAACATATGTAAAGGTGAACCAACAAGCACTACAACATAAAATAAATGCTCTTCGTGAGACTTTAAGGCTTCAAGAGTGCTCCGCAGAAAAGCTGAGTGACAAAGGAACTCACAGCAGAAACAAAAGGTGGAAATCAATGATGAAGTCCAAACATCTCTCTAGCAACGCATTCAGTGGTAGACCACCTTCCACAAGAATTGGAAAGACACTGCCAAGCTTAGCAAATTGAGAAAGAAGAATTGGGAGAAATAAGATCTGCGGAAGACTACAACAAAGTTAAGAGATCTAGTTCACAATAACATCTATCCCTTTTCATTAAAAAGGCAGTGATATACTCACCAACAGCGGCTGTGGCAGAATGACAAGAAGAATATGTTAAAGATGAAAAAAAGCAAACACGAAGGAATCAATAGTTGCTATGGCAGAATGACAAAGAAAATGTTTAGAATGAAAAGAAAGTGAAGATTTTTCGTGAAAGCATCCTCATTGCCCCTTGAAAAAAGAACACCTATAGTGGCACCACTTGTAGGGGCCTTAAAATGAGTGGCAGACTCAGTCACTTCTGTAGAAAGATCATTTTTGCAACAAAACCAGAATTTATGGCAGAATCAGAATCAGCCCACCACGCTAATGACAAAGGTACAAGAGTATTGATGATCTTGGGGGCTAGAAGGTCCTCTACTATTACAATAATACATTTGCCCATGTCAGTAGTAGCTCTGAATAATGGGGTCCTCCATAAATACATCACCACTGAAAGAAACTTGCCTTTCTACAAGGCCCAACATCCTTCTCCGCAGAAACTTCATCTTGGCGAAGAATATATGTGTTCTTCAACATAAAGTATTATTAGCAAATGAAAGAGTACTCTACTATGATGAGGGCTTGCAATGTTAGCTCTATGCTTTGTTTTAAGCAAAAGAAATGAAGATACGTGAATGCAAAGAGAAGAAGAAGGCACAAGAAAAAGGAGCAAAGCCACCCTTTGATCTACACACTTAGAGGAAGCTTTCCTCTTGTGAAAGAACTCTACTTGAAGAAAGTGATGTGGCAAAGCTATTTTGATGAAACACTTTTCTGTCGTCGGCTTAAATGCAAAGGTAGTAGAAGACAACACTTTCTCTATTTTTAGAGAATGAATGAAGCCCAAAGTGAAGCAACCTTAGGTGGCTAAAAGAAAAGAAAAATAAAGACCGTAAGAAGGATCCTCGCTCCACAAAGTGCTATTCGCGAAGTTGGCAAGAGAAAGAAGAGTCAAAGAATCCAAAGAGAAATTTTGAGCATTCTACAGAGATGTAGAACATCATAATGAAGAAGAACTCAATGAGGAAGGATTCCATGACATATGTCTTCTGACCATTCTTAGAGAGCCACTACACTTATGGAAGAATGAAGAGATGATACTAAGGAATACGTGGGGAAAGTAAGTTAGCTGAAGCAGTCAAGCCTAATTCTTCTGCCGCAGAATCTGCTACAACCTTCACTTCCTATAGTATAGTTGCTGCTCTAGTAGAAGAAGAGTAAGAGGTGCATTAACGCAGAGAAATAAGTGCATGTATTGCAGCAGAAAGTGTCTACATATTCTGCAGAAGCAGAAAAATGAGTATTTATCCCTACAAAAGCAAAGAAATGAGTACCATTGTAGAAGTCCAAGATCACAAGGAATTTTCAAGAAGAAAACTAAGAAACAAGCAAAATAATGATGAAGAAGAGAAGGATGCACACATCATCATCATCGACAATCCCTTTGAATGAGGGTAGTGTTGATGCCCACTTTGGCAAGGAGGCCCAATAGCTGGAAGAAGCCCAACAATATGTGAAGAAAAGAGTTAGTAAATTGAGAAGAAAACCATTAAGCACAAATGGCCGGAATAATGGATCATAGGCCTAGAAAATAGCAAATGGGCCTCAAAGAAAGCAAGCGGGCCTAAATGAGCCCAAAGAAAGAAGTAGTAAACCCATGGGCATTATGAGAAATAGAAAGCAAGCAAGAATGGGCCAAAGAGGCTCGAAGTAATGAATTAAGTGAGTAAGGGGTTGATGGAAAGCCCATGAACCCCAAAAGTAAAGGATGTGGTAATTTAGGCCGAGGAAGCCCAAAAGACTTAGCAAAGGCCCATGGGAGTAAAGAATTGGAATGGGCCGAGGATGCCCAAAAGAATAAAATGGGACAAAGGAGCCCGAATGGGACAAAGGAGCCCGAAATCCCAAAAGCGATGAAACGGGCCGAGGATGCCCAAAAGAATAAAATGGGACAAAGGCCGAAATCAAGGAAATGGGCCGAGGATGCCCAAAAGAATAAAATGGGACAAAGGAGCCTGAAAGCAATAAAATGAGCCAAAGAAGCCCAAAATAGCATGAGTACAAGCCCAATGATAGTACTAGGCTACTAGAATGTAGCAGAAGGAAAGCATACAGCAGGCCCAAAAGAGGCCCAGTAGGTACGAGTCAAATAATAACATGCAGGCAATCAGCAGAAACAATCGAGCTAAAGAGAGGCAAAGTTTTCAACAAACTCACTTCGGAGTGACAGTAACAAAACCACCACCCTCATGAACGACAACTTTTTGGCTACCCTTGGAGGGTCATAAATTTGCAGAAAGAAAGAGAGTGACTTGCATAAGGAGAGTAAAGATTGAAATAGCATGCCTGCGAAGAAAAGAAGAGAAGTATTCGCATGCGAGTTGAGAAACAACCCACGAAAGAAAACTGCATGAGTTTTCGCATACGAATTACAGGAGCAATCCATATGCTTAGGGGGCTGAATGTTGATGCCCATTTTTGCAAATCCGTACCCAAAAGCCCATGTGGAAGAAAGCCTAATAAGTTGCAAGATGCAAAAGCCCATACAAAGGAAAGCCCAATGGAAAGCAAGGCCTAAAGACCCACCAAGAAGACCGAATAGCAAGAAAGGTCCAAAGAAAGAAATGCAAGGGAAAGCGATCTATAGCAAAACACAGATCTGCAGCAGATTACAAATTTGTAGCAGAATACAGATCTGCCACAAAATATAGTTCTTCAGCAAAATGGTTTTGGCAGATTAAGACAAATTGGGCCCAAGACCCTTTTGATCCAATCAACATTATCTGCCTCACAAAGGCCCAAATTCTTTTGTATAAAAGGATAAGCGTGAAAACTGATATGAAGAAGCACGATGAAAAGAAACAAGGAATAGTAGGAAGTGTCAGCAACAAGAATCATGTGAAGGAAAGAAAAGCCAAACCAAAGAAAATGACAAACGCAGTAGGAAACGCATGAAGAAATAAGATAAAAATACGCAGCAGAACGAAATAGAACTAATCTGCTACTGCAGAAACGGCGTGGGAAACAAAAATAGAAGATAGTGGAGCAAGCACAAAAGTGCCGGAGCACCACCAACCTGTACCCAGTCAATACAAGGGAGGTGGGCCCACGGTCAAGGGGATTCAGAGGGTGTGGTTTGCTGATGGGGGGAAAATGGGGTCTATATTTGGTTTCCAGCCATGACTTCTTTTGGGAATATACCTTGCTGAGATGGTATCTTACCCAAAAGAAGTAATAGATGGTTGGGACCATTTGATGCATGCCATAGAGCTAGGTAGTGAGGTAGTCCAATCCTTATCCATTTGAACTTAGAGGTAGAGGTATACAGTAAGAACAAACAAAAGGGAATTTTGTCATGAAATGAGTAGTGGTGCAGCAAACATGTACTGAGCAATGGCAGTGGTCGGGGTAACCAATGGGTTGGTGGGTAGTCCTAAAGGGATGCCACAACAAACCAAAAATAGTTGCTGAAGCTCTAGGGGTAAAAGGGAGAAATCCCATTGAATTAACTCACTATAAAAGGAAGCGGTAGCCATGGATGAAAAAGGGGGAGAAACACCGAAGGAGGAGAGACCGAATGGAGAAGCACCTAAGAGGGGACCTATGGTAAGAGAGCAATAAGAACCTAAGGGAGGCACTTAGAGAGAGAGAGAGAGAGACACCTAGAAAGAAGGACCCAAGAAAAGGAAATATCAAATGGGGAACAACCCACGACAAGAGAGTAGTAAGAAACTAAGAGTAAAAAAAGGAACAGAGAGAAAGAAAGAAAGTGGTAAAAAGAAGAAAGAAAATACGGCAGGAATAAGGGCATGCATCAATAGACCATCTTTTCCCTCTCTCGTAGCAAACCCACTCTTTGAAGTCTCCCAAAAGTAATAGCTAGTAGCCATTTAGGCTTATTCTCCAAAACGCACAACTATAATGGCAAAAGCCTATGACAAGGTTGTTCAAGTTGGGGTTTAGGTTTCTTCTTGGTTTACTTATTGTCACACCCCGCCCCTGTGTGCATGATATTGTCCTCTTTGGGCACCCCGAAGGCTCTCTTAGTCCCTCAAGCTTTTGTTCTTCCTTAGGTTGCACTAGGGAAAAGGCCTCATGCACAACAAGGGAGGGCATTCCATATAAGCACATCTCCATGTGCTTCCCTAGGCAATGTGGGATTCCATGAAATGCAAGACCCCCTTTTGGGTCACTACAATCCACCATCCTTAAGGGCACACGCGTCCTCGCGTGTGGGGCCCACACTTCCGGCTAAGGCATGGCTCTGATACCATTTGTCACACCCCGCCCCCGTGTGCATTATATTGTCCTATTTGGGCGGCCTGAAGGCTCTCTTAGTCCCTCAAGGTTTTGTTCTTCCCTAGGTTGCGTTAGGGAAAAGACCTCATGCACAACAAGGGAGGGCATTCCTTATAAGCACATCCCTATGTGTTTCCCTAGGAAATGTGGGACATGTGTGCCCTTAAGGGGGGTGGATTGTAGTGACCCAAAATGGGGTCTTGCATTTCATGGAATCCCACACTACCTAGGGAAGCACATGGGGATGTGCTTATAAGGAATGCCCTCCTTTGTTGTGCATGAGGTCTTTTCCCCAGCACAACCTGGGAAGAACAAAACCTTGAAGAACTAAGAGAGCCTTCGGGTCGCCCAAATAGGACAATATCATACACATGGGGGTGGGGTGTGACAAATGGTATCAGAGCCATGCCCTAACCGGAAGTGTGGGCCCCACACGCGAGGACGCGTGTGCCCTTAAGGGGGGTGGATTGTAGTGACCCAAAAGGGGGTCTTGCATTTCATGGAATCCCATATTGCCTAGGGAAGCACATTAGGATGTGCTTATAAGGAATGCCCTCCCCTATTGTGCATGAGGCCTTCCAGCTCTTGTGTGGAGTGGAAACAAAACCGTGAGGGGGAGTGCCCAGGGCACTGCCTGCCAAAGCGGACAATATCATGCTGCGCAACTCTGATGCCAGATGAGGCCTTTTCCCTAGCGCAACCTGGGGAAGAACAAAACCTTGAGGGACTAAGAGAGCCTTCGGGATGCCTAAATAGGACAAAATCATGCACACAAGGGTGGGGTGTGACAAATGGTATCAGAGCCATACCCAAGCTGGAAGTGTAGGCCCCACACGCGAGGATGCGTGTGCCCTTAAGGGGGTGGATTGTAGTGATCCAAAAGGGGGTCTTGCATTTCATGGAATCCCACATTGCCTAAGGAAGCACATTAGGATGTGCTTATAAGGAATGCCCTCCCTTGTTGTGCATGAGGCCTTCCAGCTCCTGTGTGGAGTGGAAAAAAAACCGTGAGAGGGAGTGTCTATGGCACTGCCTGCCAAAGCGGACTTCATCTGAATATAGAAGTTGATGGAAATTGCATCTTTCGAATATGAATACGAAAGTCTCGCTTCCCACAGACGGCGCCAAATTGATGAAGCATAAATTCGTCAGTCAGAGTGGGCAGATGGAACCAATCCTCAACCTGTGCAAATGTACCTCCAAAGATGGTCACTGGTGTGGTGCCTGCCACAACGCCTCCGATGCCAAAGTCAGTATAAGGGAACCCTTTGTAGATCTAAACAAAATTGCAGAATAATAGTAAAAGTGTTTGAGTATTTTCTTGTACCTTGCGTTGATGTTGTGAGGGTCTTTATATATGTTTTTACAGCTCCTAGCCGTTGGGGTAGTTATGGTGGCTTTAATGTCCCTCTTGGTAACATTTTGTGCATTGAAATGTGGCTTCAATGTGCTTCAATGGTACATACAGCTGGCTTTGTAATCGTCCGGGGCATTATGGGCGGTATTGAATGATCTTGCTACCCTCGTCGGTGTCGTGGATATTTCCTTAGACTCGTCTTCAGAGGATGGTCTCGTCTGTCCTCTTGACCTCGTCAGTATTTGATTTCGTCAGTCCCATCAGTTTATATTGCTACCTACCTTATTAATCTTTTACCTACTTCCACTCTTCACTCACAATCCCCTTGGTCGTCTGTCTATGGTCACACTCTAGACTTGTCTCAACTTAAAACATTTGGTTGCAGTTGCTTTCCCTACTTAAGACCTTATAATACTCACAAACTTGAGCCCAGAACTAGAGAATGTGTTTTCTTAGGTTACTCTCCTCGATCTAAATGATATCTGTGTTGTGATCAGTGTGCTAAAATCCTTTATACCTCCAGACATGTCTTGTTTAATGAAGATTCATTTCCTTTTAAATCAGCTTCATCCACTTTCGTTCCCTTGACCCAGACGGCTCATTTTTCCTCTTCCACTTTGTCACATCTCAATGACTGGTTGTCCAATCTTCTCTATACCCATTCCACCAATGCTCCCTCCATATTAGGTCCAATTCCACACACTAATCCTCCAGCACCATCCACTACTGCACCCTTATCTTTGATCTTGAGAGAGAAACATTGTCGGTTCAATAAGTGTTGTCACGTGTGAGAGCTTCCTCTTTTTCAGTCTCTTGTATACCATTCTCTTGACTAGAAACGGTACTGTTTCTTTTGTCTTCAATAGTCCGTGACTGCTAGTGATGTTGTAGTTATCATGATGGTTGTGTGGTAGTCTGGTAGAGGCTTGAGATCAGTCATGGAGGAAGAATCAGGACATGAAGACAAAAAAATTAAAACATAAAAAAATTAAAATAAAAAACAAAAACAAAAAACCTTGAGGTCTGAGCATGGTAGTCAATAGAGCTTCAAACCCATGCAATTGTTGATGTCAATGCTTTTTAATTTTTTGGTTTTGCATTTCAGTGCAATTTTTTGTTAATTTTATGTAGTTTGTATTAGTTTAGTAACAGTAGAGTGAGATTTTCTTTTCTATACTCAAACAATCAAATTGGTAATTAGATGTATTTTTAATTACGGGATTGTAAATCACATAATTTTAGATTTTTCATGCAAATATCAATTTCTTCACCAAAAAAATGTTAGGGACGCTTTCATATGGAAGATAAATAAGGAAAAATATCACAACAAAAAATATTGTTAATTATAATAGTTATTTAACGTTAATTGGACATCATATTCGACATATATACCAAAAAGCATAAGCATCCATTCTTTCAATGCTTTACCCTGGAATTAAAAGCATATAGCGTACAATACATGCTTTTTCAATGCACAATCAACTTAGCCCTTGCATGACCCTTTGAAATTTGAAACTGCTCAGTTATACCAAAATGTGCCAAAAGGAGCCAGACATGAGTGATCAGCTCTCCACCTCGAGTGAGCTGTTGAGCATGATGGTTCCATCGACACTTATTGGCAGCATAACATAACATTTCCACCCATACATGACTTACCAATTCCCACTTCTTTTCAATCTCGAGGCATTGCAAAGATTTAGCGAGTCGACATCCTTCAAATAACACTGACTTGCTTCTATCTCCTTTCACTTTAGATGGAGGAACTTCAGTGCTCACTTCAAGTAAAATCATGCGAGCATGATCTCCAACACACACTGATTTTCTCTCTTGGAAAAATTCAATGGCCTCAGCACGTGTCTTGGAACCTGATTTGTCCAATTCCATTGGGGAGCATGAAAGGACGCATGACTAGAAGATATAACACATATAGTCTGATAACAACTTGCTGGCCTCACAATTTGGAATTTTAATAGAGTTTGGGGATGTGTTCCAATCATAATGATAACACAGGTTTGTTGCAATATGCCAAAGAAGAATGCTTTGGTCAAATTCTTCCTCAACACTCTGTTCGATTGTTGTACGGTTTTCTTCACTGAGTTCAAAATGGCATTTTGCATTTTGAAGAACCGGATCGAATTCTACCTCAACGCTCTTCTCCTCTGTTTCACTTTGTTCTGTTGGGTGCAAGTTTAGAACAATATGGCTAGGAGTAGAATTTAGTATTTAAGTTGTTATGCTAGATATGAAAAAACAGAGTATTGCAGAAACTCTATTGCTGAATTTCGGATATTAACACTTCATTTACAACTCACATCTATATATAGACGTGTTAGGAGTTTAGGATGACTACAAGCTTCAAGAACACTACAGAAGTTTGCTTCATTTCTCTTTAATTGACACTTGTTCATGAGGTGTCTACTTGCATGCTTGCTTGGTGCTGGATTCTTTATTTGTTGACACTTAGATTTCAGTTGCTTCTTTCTTTGACACATTGGGAGCCACTTGTCAATTACAAATTACATTTTAACACCCCCTCTTAATTTGTAATTCCCACATTTTCCTTGAACTCTTCCAATTTTTCGGAAGTACCAACTTTTGTAAAAACATCTGCTAGTTGCTCATTTGTGTTGACAAAGTTGAGCTGTATTTCTTCTTCTTGCACCAATTTTCTGATGAAGTGATGGCGGAGTTCAATGTGCTTTGTTCTACTGTGAAACACCGGATTTTTGGTCATAGCAATGGCTGACATGTTGTCATAGTAGATGATGGTTGGCATCTCTTCACTCTGTTGTATGTCTGAAAGAATTCGTCTTAGCCATACTGATTCACATGCTGCATCTGTTGCTGCTATGTATTCGGCTTCGGCTGATGATAATGCAACGGTTTTCTGCTTCTTTGAGGACCAAGAAATTGGTTTTGTACCTAGGCAAAATAAGTAAATAGAAGTGCTCTTGCGGTCATCAATTGAACCTGCCCAGTCGCTATCTGTATATCCCACTAGCTTGCTGTCTTTTTCTTTCACATATTTGATACCAAGTTTCTTTGTACCATTTAGGTAGCGTAGAATTCTTTTAGCCGCTATGAGATGGATTTTGCTTGGTGCATTCATGAATCTGGAAATAAGACTGACTGGTTGCACAATATCTGGCCTTGTGTTTGTTAAATAAATTAAGCTTCCAACCAAACTTCGATAATTTCTTGCATCAACTTTTTCTGCGCCATCGTCTGAGTGCAATTTCTCATTGAATGCCATTGGGGTGGATACTGGTTTGCAATTGTTCATTTGGAACCTTTTAAGTAGATCTTCAAGATATTTTTCTTGAGAAATAAATATTTCTCCTTTTCATTGACATACTTGGATCCCTAGAAAATATTTCATGGGACCTAAGTCTGTCATTTCATATTCTTTCATCATTGCTCCTTTAAATTCTGCAACCATCTCTGGGTTTGTACTTGCATAAATAAGATCATCAACATATAAACAAACTAAAAGAATGCTATTCCATTTTGCTGAAAATATGAGTCAATTTTGCTATTCCATGCTCGCTGCGCTTGCTTTAGTCCATATAAGGCCTTTTTGAGATGATAGACCTTGTCTTCTTTTCCTTTCTACACATAGCCCAGAGGTTGTTCCACATATACCTCTTCTTCAAGTTCTCCATTTAATAATGCTGCTTTTACATCAAGTTGGAAAACTTGTAGCTCCATTTAGGTTGTTATGGCCAGGACAATTCTAATAGTTTTCATGCGAGCAACTTGTTAGAACATATGTGTTTCACATGTTAAGAACATATGTCATGATTTTATGTAATTGGCTAATCCTTTTGACAAAACGCACTTTACTTGTATTTTGGTAGATTTAGGATGTATTTAAATTCTTCAAGAAACCATGTTTCAAGATCAAGTGTTGAAGCCTTCAAGTCTGTCCAAGAAAACAAGTTGAAAGTGCAAAATCTTTAAACCTCGACAGCTAGCAAGTATCGAGGTTTAAGGTAGCTGTTCAGCCCGTGTGCTTGACACCTACTCGACAGCTGCTCAACACCTCCTATCTGTCGAGGTTTAAGAAAACAGCAATCTGATCTATTTTTCTTGGGATCCGTGATTATGTGTTTGGGCCTTCTTTTTTCCTAACCCTAAACATATAAAAGGATTGTTTTAAGGGTCGTCAAAGTGTTCACAAGTGTACACAAGTTGCACAAGCATTGAGCAAACTCTGTTCAAGCACATTGTGACCGGAGACGAAATTCTTGCCCTTGTTCATCTCTTTCTCTTGAAGAAATTGCTCTGTATTTGCACCATAGGGTTTTGTGACCAAGCATATTCTTGATCTTCATCGTGTGGATGAACTGAAAAACTTTGCAGCCAACAACCTTCTTAGTTGGTGATTGAAGTCGGGTACTGGGATCCGTGCATTGGTTAGTCACGTACTTGAGAGTCGTGCATCAAAAGGGGAAACTGTCACTACAGAACAAGTCCAATTGGGTATTCGGGTAAGGGTTCAATTGTAGGTTAGTAAGGTGTTTGGGATTCCTTTAATTGTAACCGCTTGTTGTGATAATAGTGGAGTTTCGGGAGTGGTGACCTGAAAATCACCCGGTGGGGTTTTTGTCGTTAGGTTTTCCCCATTTGTAAACAAATCACCGTGTTATTTACTTTCCGCTGCATAATTAGTTTATTGGTGATTTGTTTGTGCTAGCACGCTTTTGCATGATAAATTGATTAATTAATAACTTGGCTAATTAATTAATTAAGTTCAATCACAAGGGGTCAATTCAGTTTGTGGCCTATCAAGTGGTATCAGAGCAGGCACACTCTGATTAGGTTTAAATCTTTGCTGTGTTTGATCCATTGACCCCTGTTTGTCATGGATAGAGGACAGTCGTTAATTATACCTCCTTTATTTGATGGCACTAACTATACATACTGGAAAGTACGCATGAGAGCTTTCTTGCAGTCTTTAGATGAGAAGGTGTGGCAAGCTATGGAGATAGGCTGGACTAAGCCTACAGAAGCGCCAGCCGATTGGGATGATGCAAAGATCAAGGCGGCAAACTTCAATAGCAGGGCATTGAATGCTTTATTCAGTGCAGTCACAAATGAGGAGTTCAAGAAGATATCCTCTACGGAAATTACAAAGGAGGCATGGACCATTCTCCAGACAACCTATGAGGGTACAAAGGCTATCAAGGATTCAAAACTTCAAAGGCTCACTACAAGCTTTGAAGAAATAAAGATGGAGGAGGATGAGTCATTCGATGAGTTCTATGCCAAGCTAAAGGACATAGTGAACTCTGCATTCAATCTTGGGGAAACCATTCCTGAACCCAAGATTGTGAGAAAGGTGCTCAGATCTTTGCCTAAGAGATTCCATGCCAAGATTACGGTGATCAAAGAATCAAAGGACATTGACAAGATTCCTTTGACAGAATTGGTTGGTAATCTGCAGACTTACGAGCTAGGATTAACAAGGATTGGTAAGTCAGGTAAGAGCAAGAGCATGGCACTGAAGGCCAAGAATAGTGACACAGATGAGTCTTCAGATGATGAAGATTCTAAGATGAAGTCCTACATCACTAAGCAGTTCAAAAAGTTTATGAAGAATGCCAATAGAAAGGGCTTCGACAAGGACCGTAGGCAATCCAGTTCTTCTCAATTCAAGAGCCAAGATAAATGGAAGAAGGATGCAAGGGATGGCGGTCAATACACTGTTCTAGTAGGACCTAAGTGTTTTGGATGTCAAGGTTTCAGTCACATGAAACATGAGTGTCCTACATATCTCAAGAGCATTAGGAAGAGCAAGGCACTTGCTGCTACCTTGAGCGACACCGAGCCTGAGGATGATTCCGACAATGAGGATGACGGAATCTTGAATGCCTTCACTGCCTCTGTAGATCCTACTGAAGGGATTGTAGAAGATGTGGATGAAAAAGAAGATTTGGTGGACTCAAAGTTTGAGAAGATGGATGATCAAGATGATATCCACACGGCATATGAGAAACTGTACAAGCTTTCCGAGAAGCATGAGAAACTATATAGGCTGGCCACCAAGAAGCTCAGTAATGTGGAACTTGATTGTGAAGAGCTTTCCACAAAGTTTGATGAGGCTAATCAGACTATTGGAGCACTAAGATTCGAGAACAATTTCTTGGCTGAGAAGACTAAGAAGCTTGAAGCGGAGCTGTTTCAAGTCAGAGCTCAACTGGAGAGGGCTTCAAGTGCTAAGCTTGATGAGATGATAAGCATTCAAAAATCTTCTTCGGATCGAACAGGTTTAGGGTATGGTCTTTCTTCCTCTAATGTTGCTTTTACAAGTACTACTGTTTTTGTTCCTCCTGCTAATAATGTTGAAATTAAGAACAATGTTGTTGAAACTGTGTTAGCTAGTGAGAACTTAGACAAGAATAAATCTATCTTAGGAGCACCCCCTAAGCAAGATAAGAAAGAAGCTAAGAACCATAGGGCTAAAAAGGCTAACTCTCAAAAGCCTAAACAGAAGAAGCAGCATCTCTATCATCATTGTGGAGTTGCCGGTCATACTCGACCAAATTGCTATAAGTAGCTTGCCACTCAACAGAGCAACGGCATGATAGCATTTGGAAGCCAAAATCAGCTTCAATCCTCTCTTGCTCCCCTTGGAGATTTTCTCAAAGCCCTCATGTTCCTTTCGAACTTGAACGGTTTCAACTCTTCCCCCTCACCACTGGTTTAAGGGTTTAATCAAAGGAAAGGTTCTTCCAGGGTGTGGAAGGAAAAGGGCTCTAAGTGATTCTATCACTTTCTTCTCTTTTTTGTTTGTTTGCATATCTTATGTGTTTTGCTTTACTGTTTTGAGTCAGTTTAGTTTTTATGCTTTGCTTAACATGTTTTTGTTTGGTTATCTTTCAGTTTTACTTTAATTTGTTTTTGATAAAAAAAAAAATTGAAAAATCAGAAAAATACAGAAACAGTGTGTGTTATGTGTACATTGGTACTTGTGTACCTTGGATAGCCATTGAAACAAAGTTTTCTAAACTTTGTATCTCTTGTAACTTAAATGAGCATCTCTATGCACAACTAAGCAAGTGAGTTTTGTGGCTCTTGTTTGTGATGAGTAAGATTAATTTGTCTCTTATACTTAAACACTCATATCACTCTTTTTGACGGGAAGGACTAGAAAATCCTAAGAGAAAGGCATAAATGACTATCTCACCACTGTTGCCCGCCAATCATAATATGACACCTGTATGCTTCGGCATAGCAAAAGTGCAGTGTCAATGACATTTGTGTGCTTCGGCATAGCAAAATTAGAATGTCAAATGCTTACCATAATTGGGTATTTCTTTTCTCACTCTTATATGCTCATGCATGATTTGCTTAAATAAAATATGCAAAGAAAATGAAAAGCAAAAAGATAAAAAATGCTTTAAATATGATTGCAAGTGTGTTTTCTAGGAGATGTGGGAGTTATAGGATGTACCTCGAAGGTGATAGTCCCCATCAAACAGTTATGATTGTGTGTGAGTTAAAGTGATTTTCTCTTATCTCAAATCGTCATAACTTGCATACACTTATGCAATCTTGCGATGTTTTTCACACACAACACGCAATATTCTTTGCTACTCTTAATATATGTGCAGGTACAATGTGATTTGGCCATCACAAGGTTTTATATGTGTTAATGTATGCTCACTAAACTGTCTTAACTTGTTTTTGAAAAATAAAATCGGTTAGACTTGTTTAGTATGTGCGTGTGTTTTTGGGATCCATGTGCTTAAAATTATTGTTGAGAGATGATTTTGAGAGCTTAATATGTTGATTGGATCATTGGTTAAGTTGCATGCTTGATTGCATTCATGTTTGTGTTTTTCTCTTCTCAAAAAACTGATTTTAAAAGCTAGCTCGACACCTCCTCGATAGCTGGCTATCTGTCGAGATTCCTCAGCTTTTTCTTATTGCAATCTCGCTAGCACCTTGACACCTGGTGGATCGATCGAGCCTCTCTTCTTGTGTCTGATGTTGTGTTCCTCGATACCTCCTCGACACCTGTATCTGTTGAATGTCATTTTCTCGACACCTACCTCGACAGATGGCTTGACACCTCTATCTGTCGAGATTTACTGAGGCTCTATTTAAACACCTCGTGCGATCCGCCTCTCATTTCTATCGATCTCCCTCTTGATTGCTCTAACTGTTCATCTCCCAAACACCATCTCTCTCTCTCCAAACCTCTTTCTCAAGGTTTCTTCAAGCTTTTTCAAGTTTTCTTCACTTAGTAAGCTTCTATTCTCTTTCATTTTCATGCATTTCATGATTTGAAACCTAGGTTTTTGGGGATTTTGAAAAATTATGGGGTTTTTCAAAATTGATGAGTTTTTGTTGAAATTTTGGGATGGGTTTTTACTTATATGAGTTTAATATCTCATGCATTGCATCACATTAGCATTATAACAATATTTTCATGCATTTAGATATGTACAATCTGTTTGTGTGCTGGTAGGATTGGATTGGGCTGAGCCCATGATGCAATTTCTTTTGTATGTCACATGTTCATGCATTTCCCATGCATACGTACTCTCTTTTCAATATACTTGTTATATTTGAATTGCTTGGGACTTTTCTGATTATCTTTCTTTTTCTCCCTCTCTTTCTGGTACGTTAGTAGTGTCTATGGCACCTAAACGTAAATCCACTTCGTCCCGGAACCCTCTTCGTTCCAAGGCATCCTCTTCCTCTTCAGATTCTGCCCCCCTATCTTTTCGGTTTCGTGATGATGATGCCCACAAGGCATTCTTGGAGAACTTTTCTAGATGAGGTGTTTATTTAGAACGCCAAGTCATTTTGGCAGACTTTACAGATACCGACCTTCCCGATGTCATTCACAGTCGGGAATGGCAGTCTCTTTGTGACGAGCCTATCACTTGTCCTCTCGTGCTTCTTCAGGAGTTCTACTCCAACATGCACAGGATTGACCGTTCTGTCCCTCGCTTTATCACTCGTGTTAGGGGTGTTAGTATTCCTGTCATACCGCAGCTTGTTGCGGATGTGCTTTGGATTCCTAGGATAGAGTTTCCTGACTATCCTAGTTATGAGCGTCTGCAGACTGCGTCCAAAGATGAGCTTATTTCTGCTTTCAGTGAGCGCCCTTCTGATTGGGGTGAGCGTCAGTTTACACCATGTAAGGCCTTTGCAAAAGGTCCTAAATTCTTGAACATGGTGATGACCTTTGTACTCTTTCCACTCTCTCACTACAACTCCATCACAGAGCCTCGTGCTCGATTTTTGTTATCTCTTCTTGAGCATTTTACTATAGATTTCCCTTCTCATTTCATTCTGTCTATTATAGATGTTCATTTAGATTCGGTATCCCGTGATAAGCTCATCTTTCCTTCCGCTATCACGAGGATCTTACGCCACTTTTCTGTTCCTTTTCCCTCTTCCGACCTTTTCACTTTTATGGGTGCCATAGACGCCGCTACCGTAAAACGTAGTGAGGCGCAGTTTAGGTCGGGACAGACGGATTCAACAGCTCCTACCTCTCGCCCTGCTCCATCCAGATCTGCTTCATCCATATCCGCTCCCTCCTCTTTTACGAGCGATGTGTCACTAGGAGACATCATGGCGCAGCTGCAGCGCATGGATGCTCGCCTTGATACACTTTCTACAGAATTGTATCAGGTGAACGGTCGTGTCAGTTGTATTGCACGACGACAGGCATCCATGGGTGGTTTTGCTCTTAAGGCTTCTCCTCCACCACCTCCTCTTGTGGCTTCTGATTCTGAGGATGAGGCTGATGATGATGGTGATGACGATGATGATTCTGATGATGATGCTGGAGATGCTAGCTCTACCGATGAGATGTCTACTTGACACTCTTACCTTTTGTCACTCGTGACAAAAAGGGGGAGTAGTTTTGGATATGAGAGTAGTCACTCTTATGGGGAGAGTTAGTATAGGATCATTTGTGTTAGGGGGAGTGTTGTTTCTTTTTGAGGGATGTAGTGAGGCTATTATGTATCTTTTCTTTTCTTTCTTTTATAGATACATTGTTCTTGTACATTAGGTCTTGTGACCATATTTACACATACATTGTACTTATTCTTGTTATATGTTGATGTATGTTGTTTCTTTCACCTACCCTTACATGTGTTGTTTCTTTTTTCTCTTTATACACATGATTCTTATTATTTGTATGCAATCTATTATTTCTGTTTCACACAAAGATGCCTTGATGAGTTTTGTTTAAAGTGTTTCAGAAATACAAGTTGTCAAAGTCTACTTGCCATAAACTCTCTTCTTGCAAAGTTTTTCAAGAGTTTGTGTTATGATAGATTTTATTGTATTAAACAAGTGAATATGAGTTGAGTGATTTATGACTTCTCTCATATATTCATTTGTTTGTTGTGGTTTTGTCACGGATTGCCAAAGGGGGGAGATTGTTAGGACATATGTGTTTCACATGTTAAGAATATATGTCATGATTTTATGTAATTGGCTAATCCTTTTGACAAAACGCACTTTACTTGTATTTGGGTAGATGTGTTTAAATACTTCAAGAAACTATGTTTCAAGATCAAGTGTTGAAGCCTTCAAGTTTGTCCAAGAAAACAAGCTGAAAGTGCAAAATCATTAAAGCTCGACAGCTAGCTCAATAGCTAGCATGTATCGAGGTTTAAGGAAGCTGTTCAGCCTGTGTGCTTGACACCTGCTCGACAGCTACTCGACACCTCCTATCTGTCGAGGTTTAAGAAAACAGCAATCTGATATGTTTTTCTTGGGATTCGTGATTAAGTGTTTGGGCCTTCTTTTCTCCTAACTCTAAATATATAAAAGGATTGTTTTAAGGGCCGTCAAAGTGTTTACAAGTGTACACAAGTTGCACAAGCATTGAGCAAACTCTATTCAAGCAAATTGTGACCGGAGACGAAGTTCTTGCCCTTGTTCATCTCTTTCTCTTGAAAAAGTTGCTCTGTATTTGCGTCATAGGGTTTTGTGACCAAGCATCTTCTTGATCTTCATCGTGTGGATGAACTGAAGAACTTTGTAGCCAACAACCTTCTTAGTTGGTGATTAAAGTCGGGTACTGGGATCCGCGCATTGGTTAGTCATGTACTTGGGAGCCGTGCATCAAAAGGGAAACTGTCACTATAGAACAAGTCTAATTGGGTATTGGGGTAAGGGTTCAACTGTAGGTTGGTAAGGTACTTGGGATTCCTTTACTTGTAACCGCTTGTTGTGATAATAGTGGAGTTTCGGGAGTGGTGACCTGAAAATCACCCGGTGGGAGTTTTTGCCGTTAGGTTTTCCCCATTCGTAAACAAATCACCATGTTATTTATTTTTCGCTGCATAATTAGTTTATTGGTGATTTGTTTGAGCTACCATGCTTTTACATGATAAATTGATTAATTAATAACTTGACTAATTAATTAATTAAGTTCAATCACAAGGAGTCAATTCAGTTTGTGGCCTATCAAGTGGTGGTGCAAAAGTTTCATTGAAATCCACACCCGGTTGTTGTGAGTAACCTTTTGCCACCAATCGCGCCTTGTGCTTCTAAATTGAAGCATCTTCTTTGTACTTGGTCTTATAGACCCATTTTAGCCCAATTACTTCTTTGTCTTCAGGATGACCAACAAGTTCCCATGTGTTGTTCTTTTCAATGGTTGCAATTTCATCATTCATTGCTTTTATCCATACTTCTTCTTTAGCTGCATCTTCAAAATTTTGAGGCTCACATGCAAAAAATGCAACATCACAGGATTCATAAATTTCTTTGAGAGAACGTACTCTTCCTGGTGGAGTTTCAAACTCTGAAGATGTTCGAATTGATGGACTTGTTCTTGCTGATGGGCTGTGACTTGGACTTGAACTTGGAGCTGAATGAGAGCTTGAACCTTCTTGATTTATCACTGGTTCAATAATCTTGAATAGCTTAGGCCCTTGATTTGAATCGCTTTCCCAATTCCATGTTGCTGATTCATCAAAGATAACATCACGAGAAATCACTATCTTGTTTGTTTTGGGATTGTAAAGGCGGTAGCCTTTTGATTCATTGCTGTAGCCGACAAAGATGTTCCTTTCTCCTTTTTCATCGAACTTTTCTCTTTCTTGTTTTGGAATATGAGCATAAGCAACACATCC
>JARYZH020002092.1:0-12500 GCA_030021035.2 Notholithocarpus densiflorus | reverse complement strand
TTCTAAAGTCTTTTTTTTTTTTTTTTCTTTTTTTTTTCACTTTTTTTTTTTTTTGGGAGCTTAGTGCACGATTTTACCCTAGTGCACGTCACAAAATAAGAACGAGGAATAAAGAACACAAAAAGAACAAGGCAGGATGATAACAAGAAACAAAAGATAAAGGGAAAGAAAACTGATTTTAGAACCTGTGCTCTGATACCAAATGATGCGAACCTCAATCGACACGCTTTGAGACCCAACAAACAATATTGGAATAATTGCCCAAGAAAGCTAAAATTCAGATTTTGATAGAACCCTGACCCAACGTTTATAAGTGAAACGCGAACCAAAGGTATAAGTAACAGACCTTGACCCAATGATTATAATGGAATCACGAACCAAAGGTATAAAGGTTGAACGCCACAAGAAAGAATCCCTGATAAGTTCACAGTTCTTGAAGAACCAAAAGAAGAGCAAAGCCTCACCTTTTCTGATTTTTATTCAATAATTCAATATTACAATGAGTGCATGCTATTTATAAGACATGATTGAAAATAAAAAATCTAAAAACGTACTAAATAATAAAACCCTAAATAAAAGTTGATTTGGTCTGAAATTAGCAAATCCAAAATAGGAAAATAGCTAAAAAACGTTCTAAATAATAAAAGCCTAAAATTAAGGTAGACCTGGTCCGAAATTAGAAGCTCCAGAATAGGAAAAATATATATTAACTGATATGGAGCTGGAAAATCAATCAGCCATTAATCCACGCCATAAATCAAGCCCAATTAAGCCAAATTAGCCCTCAATAGCTTGAATTAAATTTATCATGCCTTCATCTTCCTTTGGGCCAAGCTTGGAATGTCCTGTGTTAGAATCAGCCCAAATCTCTTGAATCAGCCCATTAAGTGCTTCTTTGATCTTCTTGGATCTTGCTCTAGTAATAGGCCCAACTGGAACATGCAATGGATCCTTGAATGCTTGTTGATTCTCATCAATTTATTGCAGCAATGAAGATAGTAAAAAGAATATTAGGCAACGATAATTTTGATTCGGTATCCTCTTCTCCATTAACATGTCGGTGTCTCACTTTTGCAAACATTGATGTACTAAGCATCTTGTTCCATAAAAAAGTTACATTATCCCAAAAAATGAGAGCCCAAATTCTTCACCAATCAACTCCAATGAAAAGAAAGCAAAAAACCAATATTTGATTAAAAAAAAATCAAATTTTCTAGTAGTTGTGGGGTTTTTTTTTCTTTTTTTTTTTCAACTTGAATTTTAAAAGTTGAAATAAAGAATAAAGCTTTGTATAATGTATACTTCATATTAGGATGCATTGTACAAAAAATGACAAGATATATAATATACTTATACTACAATTAATTTTCATTTTTATTATCATATCATCTTTGCAAAAACAGAAAAAACCATCTAAAACTTGTGACTCTGATGATGATAATAATAATAATAATAATAATAATAATAATAATAATAATAAAACAAAGTCCATTCTAAAATGGTTCACTGAATATAAAAGTCATCAAACACTATAAAAAAGACTCTTTGTTTGCCTATAAGTAATACAAACGCCTGACTGTATGAGTATGTTCTCTATTGTTTTAATTATTTAAAATGACAATCAACTAGGCTTCTCTATTATATTAGAAAAAAAAATTCGTTTTAGGTTTTAATTATTTTTATTAATTATTATCAATAAATCACAATAATAATTTAAATAATAATTTCTCTCTCTCTCTCTCTCTCTCTCTCTATATATATATATATATATAGCAGACCATAACATAGAGTGCACATGTATGAGAGTAATATTCAACTGCACACAAATTTATACTAAGTTTTTGTCTTCTTTTTATTTTTCTACTTTTTATTTTTATTTTTATTCTTAATATGTCAATTTGAATTCATCGTTTTTGTAGAAGCCATATTTACTCAACACTATATTTAATTATGAAGTTTCTAGGGTATGTCATATATTTGATAGCTGATTTAAATGATTTATTGACAATTGTTTTTGAATAAAGGACAAAATTTAGGTACAGTGACTTAAGTGCTATTCCTTAGGTTCTCATTTTAAGATTCAGCCATGTGATTAGTTAATTAAAAAATACACTTTCATCCTATGAGAAAGAATCCGTGTGACAGAATCTTAAGATGGGAACCTAAGGAACAACATCTAAGTATTGTACCTAAGTCTTGCTCTTGAATAAATTTAAAAAATTATGTTATATATCTTTGGAATTTTTTTTTAAAATTTTTAATTAATGGTAGTTTACTAACTTATGTGGTAAGAATTTTCTTTTGGCAATTCACAAAATGATCCTTAACAAATTATTATTATAAAATTTATACTTTCAAATAATTAAGTTTAACCACAAAATGATCATTAATAATATTGCTAAGCATCGCATGGGTTTGCGACTAGTTTGTATAATACTTGAAAACTTTAAACGTAAGGTAAAATAAAACAAATTAATTTACAGATGGAATGTGCCTACTCAAAGACTTTTCATTTTTCATATTTGAGAATTTTTTGTTGTTATCTGTTTTTCTAACTTGCCAAATAAATTCTAGAAAAATAAAAATTGTTTATTTTTCGTAGACGTTTTCAAAAATCTTAAAAGGGTTACCAATACGTAGAAATTTAAACTGTTTTTTTTTAGTAAAGATTTTAAACAAAAGTTTCATAAACGTACACAAAATCAATTTTTTTTTCCAACTTATAAACATATGTTACTTTGTATTTGAAATAAACTTGGGAATATATACAAATTTCTAACACCAATATATAAAAACATTAAACTGTTTACACTCAAGTTCTCCTATATTTTTAATGTATAAAACAATTTTAGACTTTAAGTATGAGACCTTTCAAATAGCTCCTTTAGGAGACATCAAGATTGCGACTAGTAAAGTTTCCCTGCAAGTAGATCGAAAAATAGAGGTTACAAAAGAAACCAGTAAAGTGACCTCTAAAATCACACTGATTAATATCCCACACAGGAGCATTTCTTTTCCCCTTTCATTTAATGTATAAACGTCGCATGGCATGACAATTAGAACAACATATACGGATAATAGAGTCTTACTAAGCTCTTCAATTCCCTCTAAAAGGGTCTTGATAAGATTAGGAATTTGAGAAGATAGAAAGCCTAGGATTAAATTAGGGAAGGAGATATTTTTTAAAAAACCATAAAAAATATTATTACTCAATCCTGTAGCAATTAAAACTTGCCTTATGAAATATTGTGTTCTATCGATTCTACCAACAAATTACAAATGAATGTTCGCTCAATTAAATCAATCAATAAGTATTCAAAATCCGTGCCCTTTTCTTTTAATACTTTCATTTTTGAATAACACTTGGATCTCACAGTTTGTAAAATAGTTTCTAGGCTAGGTAAATATTAATATATGTTTATGTTTATGGGTAAGACAATTTCAACCTCTCTTCCTCGAAGTCAAAACCCACGATAAAAATTAAAAGGGTTACCAATATGTAGAAAATTTAAACTGTTTTTTTTAGTAAAGATTTTAAACAAAAGTTTCATAAACGTACACAAAACCATTTTTTTCCAACTTATAAACATATGTTACTTTGTGTTCGAAATAAACTTTGGAATATATACAAATTTGTAACACCAATATATAAAAACATTAAGCTGTTTACACTCAAGTTCTCCTATATTTTTAATGTATAAAACAATTTTAGACTGTAAGTATGAGATCTTTCAAATAGCTCCTTTGGGAGACATCAAGACTGTGACCAGTAAAGCTTCCCTCCAAGTATATCGAAAAATTGAGGTTACGAAAAAAACCAGTAAAGTGACCGCTAAAGTC
Organism: Notholithocarpus densiflorus; assembly: GCA_030021035.2. NCBI lineage: Eukaryota > Viridiplantae > Streptophyta > Magnoliopsida > Fagales > Fagaceae > Notholithocarpus > Notholithocarpus densiflorus. The sequence goes on along the minus strand of JARYZH020002092.1, from coordinate 8,660 downwards.
ACACTGATTAATATCCAACACAGGAGCATTTATTTACCCATTTCATTTAATTTATAAACGTTGCATGGCATGATAATTAGAACGATGTATACGGATAATAGAGTCTTTCTTAGCTCTTCAATTCCCTCTAAAAGGGACATGATGAGATTAGGAATTTGAAGATAGAAAGCTTGGATTAAATTAGAGATGGAGATATTTTTTAAAAAACCATAAAAAATATTATTACTCAATCCTGTAGCAATTAAAACTTGCCATATGAAATATTGTGTTCTATCGATTCTACCAACAAATTACAAATGAATGTTCGCTCAATTAAATCAATCAATAAGTATTCAAAATCCGTGCCTTTTTCTCTTAATACTTTCATTTTTGAATAACACTTGGATCTCATAGTGTATAAAACGGTTTCTAGGCTAGGTAAATATTAATATATGTTTATGTTTATCAGTAAGACAATTTCAACCTCTCTTCCTCGAAGTCAAAACCCACGATAAAAATTAAAAGGGTTACCAATATGTAGAAAATTTAAATTGTTTTTTTAGTAAAGATTTTAAACAAAAGTTTCATAAACGTACACAAAAACCATTTTTTTCCAACTTATAAACATATGTTACTTTGTATTCGAAATAAACTTGTGGATATATAAAAATTCTAACACCAATATATAAAAACATTAAGTTGTTTACACTCAAGTTCTCCTATATTTTTAATGCATAAAACAATTTTAGACTGTAAGTATGAGACCTTTCAAATATCTCCTTTGGGAGACATCAAGACTGCGACCAGTAAAGCTTCCCTCCAAGTATATCGAAAAATAGAGGTTACAAAAGAAACTAGTAAAGTGACCGCTAAAGTCACATTGAATAATATCTCACACAGGAGCATTTCTTTTCCCCTTTCATTTAATGTATAAATGTCGCATGAGATGACAATTAGAACGACATAAATGGATAATAGAGTCTTACTTAGCTCTTCAATTCCCTCTAAAAGGGACTTGACGAGATTAGGAATTTGAGAAGATAGAAAGCCTAGGATTAAATTAGGGAATGAGATATTTTTTATAAAACCATCAAAAATATTATTACTCAATCCTGTAGCAATTAAAACTTGTCATATGAAATATTGTGTTCTATCAATTCTACCAACAAATTACAAATGAATGTTCGCTCAATTAAATCAATCAATAATTATTCGAAATCCGTGCCCTTTTTCTTTTAATACTTACATTTTTTAATAACACTTGGATCTCATAGTTTATAAAACGGTTCCTAGGCTAGGTAAATATTAATATATGTTTATGTTTATGGGTAAGACAATTTCAACCTCTCTTCCTTGAAGTCAAAACCCACAATAAAAATTAAACACTTCTCATTATTCATTATGCTCTTTATAATGAGGAATATATATGTTATAATTTATTTTTTTAGGTATAATTTATTTCGAGTTGTCAGCAGTCGTTTCACTACATGTTGAATTTAAAAAAAAAAATACTTTAAGATTTAGAAAATAGAAGCACTCGTGACTCATTAAAATTAATGGATAAGAATAAGTATTACAAGGAATACAAGATATTGTAATAGAATAATTAGTACTATTTTTTTTGGAGGGAATAATACTATTCATTTGATTGGTGACAACATAGTAATAAAATCATGAATTTGTATTCCACATGTTTGATACCACATTATATATGAAATAAGTAAACTATTGTTTTATCATTGCATTGGATAGGTTGACCTAAGGAGAACTGCTAAATAATATTACATATTGCATTGGAATTGGCATATCGTGGTTGCTCTCACACATTTGAAACCAAAGATCTTTGCTAAATGACTGAGAACGAGACATTACAAAGCTGTATTGTTTATTTATTTATTTATTTTGTTTGGGGGGGGGGGTAAGAAATGTGTATTAAATTAAGTTTATGTTGGGGAATTATAAGTTTAATTATTTTTTGACTCTTCTCAAGCAGACTTCTACAATGGTAGCTTACAAAGGTAATTTCAAGATTCTTTCCAATGGAATCATGGGGTTATCTAAGGCCCATAAATTAAGTTTTATCTTTCTTTTTTTATTATAATATATATTTTTTTTTTGCATAAGATGCATAATAAATTCTAACATATATTTACTCTTCATATAACATTTTAAAAATCCTAAAGGGTTACTGATATAGCAAATTGAGAGCCATTTATTTTAAATACATTATTTAGATAATAAAAAAAACTAACTAAACATAAATCTAGACATAAATATGTTCATTCATATTTTTAAATATGTAATTTGGCTTAGTTACCATTTTTTGACCCTAATGTTTACATAATGTATCAAAATTGTTCATTGAAGAATAGGCTTCTCTCTCTCTCTCTCTCTCTCTCTTTGTGCTCTGCTTTGTATATAAGAAATAGAGCCAACTCATTGTAATTAATCTCTATTTTTTGTCAATAATATCAAAACATAGTTTATTTAGAGAGAGTTTTTTTTATTAATATTCTTGAATGGCGGCTATCACAAAAAGTTAATACGGAAATCTCTTCCATTGCCTATGCAACAATCATCAAAGCTCATATTTAGTATGTACGTGAGTGTGTATATATATCAATGTAATTCTTATTAATATTGAGATTTCGTCAATAAGAATTCATGTTTAGAATAGACCAAACTCATAAATAATAGAGACCATGTGGATTTGTCACAAACAAATGATTTATTTTAAAAATACAACCGGAGGATAGATCTTTATAAAACTAAAATGTCAATAATTTTGAACACAAATATATTTTAATATGCTCTTTGTTATAATTGTTAATCCTCTAAATGTTGATTGCAATTTTTTTTTTTCATTGATATTTGTTAGGGAAAGTCCAATTGGAATACGAAGGACAGAGGAAAGAACAAATCTGATTACAATTGTGGATCCAAATAATTTATTTGCTTATTTGGAGGACGCTGCAATAATTTAATATTATATTATTATATAATAATTATAGTGTACTATATCTTTATTATGTGCATAAAAGCAAAGTGGACAATAGATCAGAAATGTGGAATTTTATAAGATGATCCACACGAAGAAATATGACTCTTTTATATAGTGTACTTATATTATTTAATTACTTGCATAGATTATTTAATTAAAGTTTATTTTAATTGTGCATAATTTAATAAAGGAAAAATTAGTTGGTGAAAAGGTTTAGAGCACTATGGAGAAATCTTTTATACAAGTGCTAGGGACAATGTCGAGCCTTGTTAGACTGATGGGGAAATTTTTCATTCCTACCCTATTATTTTCTTCTCGTTTGCAGTATAAGACAATGGTCAACAGTGAGTTAGAAAAGTGCAAGCAATTGGTTAGGGTCAATTAGAGAAAAATACGTGTCAAATAACTTGTGTGATAAAAATTCATATATTCTCTCAATTATGGTATGTTTGAAAAATATAAAGGTTCAAGTTTTACTTGGACACTAATACCATTTAGTAATCATTTTTGTCATCTATTTTAGTCGGTCTTTACATTTGGTTATATTTTTGACTTCATGGAAAAATGTCTCATGTATTAGGCTACAAACAACGTCAATGGGAGATCCATTTTGATGATGCCGAAAAATCATCAGTAAGCCACACGGTCCTTACGTGCTCCTGACAAGAACCTGCACGACGCAAAAGCTGAAGACCTTAAGAGGAGTACCGGTATGGTACCGGCCAAATACCCTCCGATGGTCAAGTTAGAGAAATCTCTTGTTTACAACTCTAAGGTACTAGAGTGGGGTCAATTATGCGTACATTGGTTGATGAGGGTATTGGGGTTTTTATAGTAGTAGAGTGTTAACCTCTCCTTGTTGGATTAGAAGTCTTTTCCTTTTAGGAGTCTCTTTGGAGCGTATTTTACGGGATCCTTTCCTTATAGGAATCCCTTTGGATCTTACTAATCATGGAGAGCAAGTTATTTCTTTATATACGCGATACGTGGGTGGCAAGCAACTCTTTATCAGGATCGTCAGCTTACACTGCCCCTTCAGCCTTAATGCCGTCAGCTTCATGGAGGCGTCAACCTTTGAGTGCCTTTTCCTAACTTCTTCTTCATTGATGAGTATTATAAAAGCTGACAGATTCAAAAGAGACCGTCAGCCCAAGTCGTCGCTATAAACTGTCGGCTTTCCTCACGCCTTTAGCATCAACTATTTTTCTTCCACATCATCAGGTTACCCTATTCACCCCAGCTCTAGTGGTGTCAGCTTAATGCCGTCAGCTTATTAACGGCGTCAGTCATTAAGCTTGCCTCGCGGACTCCCTTCAGCGTTCCTATTAGATTTTCGTTTGCTGACCTCTGCCAATGCAAGCTGATGGTATTGCTTGTAACCGTCAGCCTATGCCTGACGGCTCTAAGTACTATTTTTATCCTTATTATAGGTAAGCGTGGGGTGCAAGATATTTCCTTATACGCGCATGAGTGGAGACCAAGCAAGGCCACATCAGGGTTGTCAGCCTCGCCTACTACCCCATTAGGGTTGTCAGCTTTGCCTACTCCCTCGTTGGGGTCGTCAGAGATTCATATATCCCCTTCAGCTTATTCTCTTCAGGTTACTGTCTTCAGCTTACTGTCCTCAGCTCACTGTCTTTAGCTTACTGTCGTCAGCTTACTGTCGTCAGCTTACTGTCTTCAGCTTATTGTCTTCAGCTTACTGTCTTCAGCTTACTATCTTCAGCTTATTGTGCCCAAGATGCAGCCGTCAGGTATGGGGTGGAGCTGTAGACTTTACAACAAGGTCATCTCTTATGAGTGAAGTTGTCAACCTTGTTATTTCCGTCGCCTTTTGTTTCATCATGGGTTAATTACAAAACTACCCTTATCAGCTGCCCCCCACTCTATAGCCTCGTCAGCTTTAGCTGACGGGTTATGGAGTTAACGTTGTGGAAGGGTCATTTATGTGAGATACCTCAAGATATGTGGAAGGGTCTGTAACCTTATCCTGACGGGATGAACTTGCTTGCGGACTTAAGAATGGACCCGTCTGCTTAGTTAGGTCCGTCCACTTATTGTGGATTCGTCCATTGTTTTGTGGACTTTATTTTACTAACCCATCTTCGTTGGATGAACCAAATTACGGACCTGTCTATGTTTAGGTCCGTCCATTTGTGGTGGATCCGTCCACTGTCTTGTGGACTTTGTAATGAGGTCGCTCATTTTGTGGATTTAGTAATAATCTCGTCCATTTTTGTGGGGTCGTCCACTTTGTGGACTTAGGCTCGTCTACTTCGTAGACTTGGTAATGTGTCCATCCACTTTGTGAACATAGGCTGGTTTGCTTTGTAAGCTTGGTAATGGTTTTTGTCCAACTTTTGGACTTATATTTAACTCGTCTACTTTGTAGGCTTTAGTGATAGGCCCGTCCACTTCATGGTCTTAGGCTCGTCTACTTTGTAGACTTGGTAATAAGTTCGTCCACTTTGTGGACTTAGCAGTAGGCTCGTCCACTTTGTGGACTTGGTAGTAGACTCGTCCACTTTGTTGGTTGTCACCTCTCGGTGGTGTCTAGGAGCAAGTCTTCATACTTGCCAACTTTGCTGATCGTCACCTTTTAAGGGTGCTTAGGAGTAAGTCCTCTTACTCTTCAGCTTTGCTGGTCATCACCTTTTAGTGGTGTTTAGGAGTAAGACATTTACTCTTCAGCTTTGCTAGTCGTCACCTTTTGGTGGTACTTAGGAGTAAGTCTTTTTACTCTTCAGCTTTGCTGGTCGTCACCTTTCAGTGGTCTGTCCACCCGTAGGCGACTTAATATTTAGACCATCCACCCATAGGCGACTTTGGTCGTCTGTCTACCCGTAGGCGACTTAATGTTTAGACCGTTCACTCGTAGGCGACTTAATGTTTAGACCGTCCACCCGTAGGCGACATTGGTCGTCTGTACACCCGTAGGCGACTTTGGCCATGTGTCTACTCGTAGGTAACTTAGCGTAGTGACCTTCCACCCGTAGGCAACTTTGGCCATGTCTGAATAGACTCCTCTTATTATAATAAACCATGCATTCATAGAAAAAGTAGTTCTTAAAAAGAAAACGAAGACCTGCCATTTGGGCCTTAAAAGAGTTATTGTAGCAAAAACTAAAGTAAATAGAAAAACTGAGGAGTATAACTAAAATTCACTAAGGTAAACTAGAAATAAAGAGGTGCCGCTCTTCATGCCATCCTTTTTACTGGTAGTACTTTCGTAGGTGCTTGGTGTTCCATGGGTGGTGTAGCTTCTGTCCGTCCAGCGTCTCCAGTTTCTGCCATCTTCTGCCCTCTGTCCTGTCCCGTATCCTCCTACCTTTCTCTCTTCTCTCGAGTCAGAAGCGCGTCTTCAGCATTCATGTACTTGGTTGCCCTGTAAAGCACATCCGACATAGTCTTCGGGTTGTTCTTATATAGTGAAAAGAGGAACTTACCCTTCCACAGCCCATTTATGAAAGCGGCTACAAGTATCTTGTCGTTAGCTTCATCGATTGAAAGCGCCTTTTTGTTAAAGCGTGCTATGTAAGACCTTAGCGTCTCATCTTCCCGCTGCTTGATGCTTATCAAGCATGCTGTAGACTTCTTATACCTGTGTCCCTTGATGAAGTGCGAAGCAAACTGGGCGCTTAGCTCCTTGAAAGTACTGATGGAGTTAGGCGTTAGCCTATTAAACCATATCCTTATGGGACCCTTCAGCGTGGTGGGGAAAGCTCTGCACATGATCTCGTCGGGTACCCCTTGAAGGTGCATCAGGGTCTTGAAGGACTCCAAATGATCTAGAGGGTCTTTGTTTCCGTCGTAGTTTTCCACCTGCGGCATACGGAACTTTGGTGGAAGGGGGAAGGAATTGACGGATGTGATGAACGGCGAGTCGGTTCGGTGGACCAGATCATCAAGGTCGCTGGACACCCGTCCTTTGAGGGCGTTCATCATGACGTCCATTTGTTCCTTCATCGCCTTCATCTCCGCGACAATGTGGAGTGGAGCCATATCAGTGACAGATGGACAGCTCATATCTTGTCGCTCTGGTCTGCTTGGGGCATTACTACCTTCTGGCCCCTCTTGGTCTCTTTGCTCGGCATTAGTACCTTCTTGATTTTCCTCTTGAGTACCCATAGCTGCGTTCTTCTGCCGTAGCTGTTCTTCAAGGTCCTGATTCTGTTTGGTGAGACGTTCCACTGCTGTCATGAGGGTTTGGACCTGCCTCTCTAGGGCAGTGGGTTGCGGCTCGTCTCCCTGAACGTTGTTGGTAGTTGCCATCGAGCGAGTAAGTACCATGCAACTCTTTGTCCCGGAAGCGATAGGCTAAAGTGCGCTTCGTTTCCCACAGACGGCACCAACTGATGATGTTGAAAAATCGTCAGTAAGCCACACGGTCCTTACATGCTCCTTACAAGAACCTGCACGACGCAAAAGCTGAAGACCTTAAGAGGAGTACCGGTATGGTATCGGCCAAATACCCTCCGATAGTCAAGTTAGAGAAATCTCTTGTTTATAACTTTAAAGTACTAGAGTGGGGTCAATTATGCGTACCTTGGTTGGTGAGGGTATTGGGGTTTTTATAGTAGTAGAGTGTTGACCTCTCCTTGTTGGATTAGAAGTTTTTTCCTTTTAGGAGTCTCTTTGGAGCATATTTTATGGGATCCTTTCCTTAAAGGAATCCCTTTGGATCTTACTAATCATGGAGAGAAAGTTATTTCCTTATATACGCAATACGTGGGTGGCAAGCAACTCTTTATCAGGGTCTTCAGCTTACACTGCCCCTTCAGCCTTAACGCCATCAGCTTCATGGAGGCGTTAGCCTTTGAGTGCCTTTTCCTAACTTTCTCTTCATCGATGAGTATTATAAAAGCTGACGGATTCAAAAGAGACTGTCAGCCCAAGTCGTCGTTATAAACCGTCGGCTTTCCTCACGCCTTCAGCATCAACTATTTTTCTTCCACATCATCAGCTTACCCTATTCACCCCAGCTCTAGTGGTGTCAGCTTAATGCCGTCAGCTTATTAACGGCGCCAGTCATTAAGTGTGCCTCGCGGACTCCCTTCAGCGTTCCTATTAGATCTTCGTTTGCTGACCTCTGCCAATGGAAGCTGATGGTATTGCTTGTAACCGTCAGGCTATGCCTGACGGCTCTAAATACTATTTTTATCCTTATCAGAGGTAAGCGTGGGGCGCAAGATATTTCCTTATACGCGCATGAGTGGAGATCAAGCAAGGCCACATCAAGGTCGTCAGCCTCGCCTACTACCCCGTAAAGGTTGTCAGTTTCGCCTACTCCCTCGTCGGGGTCGTCAGAGATTCATATATCCCCTTCAGCTTATTCTCTTCAGGTTACTGTCTTCAGCTTACTGTCCTCAGCTCACTGTCTTCAGTTTACTGTCGTCAGCTTACTGTCGTTAGTTTACTGTCTTCAGCTTACTATCTTCAGCTTATTGTCTTCAACTTACTGTCTTCAGCTTACTATCTTCAGCTTATTGTGCCCAAGATGCAGCCGTCAGGTATGGGGTGGAGCTGTAGACTTTACAACAAGGTTATCTCTTATGAGTGAAGTTGTCAACCTTGTTATGTCCGTCGCCTTTTGTTTCGTCATGGGTTAATTACAAAACTACCCTTATCACATTTCTTGATGACTTGATGTAGAGGTTGCATATCCTCGTGAGGAAGTTGT
>JARYZH020002091.1:0-18724 GCA_030021035.2 Notholithocarpus densiflorus | reverse complement strand
CTAGATCATATCTTTTATTTTTCCGTTATTTCAGTTTTGTTCTGGTTATCCTGCGTCAATTTTGGTATCAGAGCAAACACCGATCTGTTGAAGCATCACCGCAGGAAAGAGCCAGAAAATATCACCAAAAAAAAAAAAAGAAAAAAAAAATCCCTCACCATCGTGTTTTTCTCCACCAGAGAGTTGTCTCCGTCATTTTTCTACTTGGTGCAAGAAAGTTGTCATACAGTTGTATTTCCCATTAAAAAAAAAAAAAAAAACCCAGATTTTGAAGCCAACCAGAAACCTCAATTCCAGAACCCACAATCAAGTCTCCAAATCCCTTGCAGCCACAAAGAGAGAAGAGAGATACGAACCCATCGCTGCCGTCGCACCACACCACCACCAACAAACGCCCACAATCAGATCTGGTCAAATTCTTTCACGAAGTTTGCTTAGCACACCACCACCATCACCTCTGTTCTGTGTCGCTGCAAGCCCACCAGACTCATGAGAGCCGTGATCGAGACTTCGCCGAACCCAACTGCGACACCAAGCTCAACCCGATCCTGTAAGGTAACTCATAAATAGCTTGTGTTAAAATCCTAAAATCCCAGCACACTTCTCTTTGCAATACCCAATCCATATGAACTCACGTGATACATAACTTGTGACCGACCCATTAACCCCAGCACAAACCCGTTAAAAAAAAAAAAAAAAAAAAAATTCTTTACCTGGCCCAATTTTCCCTTTAAAAGTCCACCCATCAGCCCCATTTCCTAACAAACGCAAGCTTGAGCCTATTGTTTGACAACCCAGTACTATACCAAACCATAAAACCTTGCCTGACCAAAAATAAAAAGGCAAAAAATTAAGTTTTAGTCTTTGTGTATTGTGCCTCTAAGTTGGAGCTGGAAAATGACTTCCTTTGATAGAAAGCTTGAGAAGCAGCTTAAAGATGAGAATTTGAGAAGCAAATTAAGGAGGCTGGGAATAGACTCCTTAACCCTCCTTCCTCCATTGATGATCTTCTCACTCTTCTTGATAAAGTTGAAAATTTGTTAGCATATGTGGAGCAAGAACCATCCAAATCAATGCGAGATGCACTTTTACCCTCAGTGAAGGCATTGATCACTAATAAACTTTTGAGACATGCTGAAATGGATGTGAAGGTCTCAGTTGTATCTTGCATTATTGAGATTACAAGGATAACAGCACCAGATGACCCATATAAGGATGAGCAAATGAAAGAAATATTTCAGTTTATTGTGGCAGCATTTGAAAATATGCCTCATGTGTCTACTCGCTCTTATAAGAAGGTGGTTTCAATTCTTGATACCATTGCAAAGGTCAAGTTATGCTTGGTGATGCTGGATCTTGAGTGTGATGCATTGGTTGTTGAGATGTTTCAAAGTTTCTTAAAGATTATTAGGTCCAACTATCCACATGCTGTACTTTTAGCCATGGAAACAATTATGAATCTGGTCATAGATGAAAGTGAAGACATTTCCTTGGATCTTCTCAGTTCACTTTTTGCTACTGTAAGAAAGGAAAATCAAAATGTTTCACCTATGTCGTGGAAATTAGGGGAGCAAATAATCACTAGGATTAATGCCCAGCTAGAAAAGATAATGGCACCCACTCAAAAACAATGCAGCAAGCTTGAGGGTGCACATGATGTGAAAGTTGAAGTTGTTGAATGTGCTTCTAATAAACCCTCCATGGTGCTTGAAGATCTACATCTTGGTGAAGTTGAAGAGGTTAAAACCACACTGTTTCCTATGGTTCATAAGATTCAAGATGAGATTATATTGATTCCACACATTGATTTTGTTATTCCAAATGAGTTTGATGCCGTAAGGTAAAAATTAAGTGAAAACATTTGACAAATCACAAGTGAAGTGAATGAATGACAAATGCACTGTCAAACACTCAGTCATAGAATGTATTTGTTTTGAAATTTGTTAGATGGGTCATGGGTGCGGCAAGGAATTTCCAAGGCAATAAAACTATAAATAAAAAGTTAAAAGACTTGAGGAAAATGATCCATCTATATTCATTCCAACTGAGTATTGCTTGGAATATGATGATTGGTTTTTGTTTTTACAGAACAATAAGTTTATGGGCACAACTTTTTTCATACATACTAATATGACCTATTGTACGATTGGTGCAAAATAATGACAGTGTAATTGTGTAAGTGGTAAGTTTATATAAAAGTGATATTACAATCAGAATTTGCTACTTACAAAATATATTAAACCTTGTGGTCTTTTCCTTCATAATATAAAATGTATATCATTGCTTCAAACAATTTTTTTTTTTTTTTTGGTTCCTTAACTTTAAGCAGTCAAGTCAACCGACCAGCCTTCATGGCTTGATTCCTGTTAGATTGCGTTCAGCGAGAGCTTTCAACACTAGAAAGTTTTGTGACATAATATCATCGCTGATTTGAATGAATCTCCCATTATCCTCAACTAAAAAAGAAATCAAATAACAGATAATACCAATGCCAGTAAAATGTTCTAAAGAACTAAAAGCCTTTTTCTTACCAGTGGCGGCTCTAGGAATATTTTTCAGGGAGGTCATTATTGACCAAAATTTAATAAAAAAAGAACTTCATATATTGACCAAAACACACACACACATGTACAGTTTGACAATTTTTTTATAGAAATTTTCTTATTTTGAAATCTTTTCATGATAGTCTCATTATTAATGTTGCAGTTACATCTCTTTCAAAAAATTAGTTAGATAAAAAATTTATTAGGATTTTTCTTTTTGTTTGTAAGGACCTAGTATATTGTTAAAGAGACCAAAATTTAAAGATAAATTTTGGCTACAAACTTAATTGTAGACTAAAACTACAACTCTCACTAAACAAATTAGCGTGGCTATATATTTTGAAAATTTAACCGTTGAATTGCATGTTTTTTATGTTCTTAAGACACATGTCAAATTTTATGTTAATCGGATGTTATTTATTATTTGATCTATAAACTTAAATTTTTATGTACTTTTAGACTACAAAAACTCAAAATTTAAAGATTTGATTGATGACATAACTATTGATCTTTGATCTTTTTGAAATTTTGCAAGTATGGAGGATATAAAAAGAAAATATAATCCAATGGTGAATTTTTCACAATTCACATCCAATAAAAAAATATTGAGTAGAGTTATAAATTTAGTCTACAATCAAGTTTGTTGCAAATTTTGTCCCAAAATTAATTATGTTAGGCCTAAAAAATGTTAGGATGTTCACAAATATATTTTAAGGATAATAAAATTATAAATTTTTAAAATTTATATATAATAATTAATTATTTTGCCTGTGACCACCTTGAACTACATGTGGAGCCGCCAATGTTTCTTACCAACTTTCTCCTTCATGCAATCAATGTGGTGGAGGTTTGGAAATATCTATCAAGGTAGATTATACAACACTTTCATGTGATTACATAATTAGCATGCATTATTATTATTACTAGTCGCAAACCTACTCGATGTCTTGGAATAAATAATTATTGTGCAATTGTAATATAATGTATAATTTGTTCTCTAAAATTTCTTGAAGATAATTTATTCTTCCTAAAAATTAAACACTAATTGGGTCGTAAATTGATTCTTTTTGTAGGTTGCTTTTTCAAGTTTAACTCAATTTAATTTATTTTATTTTTTATTTTTGGGTTGAAAAACACGAAATTTTATTATATTTGGGATAAACTCTTTAGTTTTATGCTAAAAAAATACAAAAAAAAAAAAAAAGACATTAGAAATTAGGAATATGAGCCCTAAAATTGCAATAAAAATTATAAATATTCAAAAGTCCTATTCGGTCCATTTTTTCCTCTTCGGTCCACTTTGGTTCTATTTTGTCTACTTTGGTCCTATTCAGCCTATTCGGTCCACATTGGTCCTATTCTGTCCACTTTAGTCCTATTTTGTCCACTTTAGTCCTATTCAGTCCACATTGGTCCTATTCAGTTCATTTTGTTCTCTTCTGTCTACTTTGGGTCTATTCAGTCCACTTTGGTCTATTTGGTTTACATTGGTCCTATTATGTCCACTTTAGGTCTATCCGGTCCACATCGGTCCTATTCGGTCCATTCTGGCAACTTTGGTCCACTTTAGTCTTATTTGGGCTATTCAGTCCAATTTAGTCCTATTTGGTCCATTCTGTCCACTTTGGTTCTATTCGGTCCTCTTCAGTCGACATTAGTCCTATTCCGTCCACTTCGGTCCGATTTGGTCCTATTCGGTCCATTACATCCACTTTGGTCCTAATATGTCTGTTCATTTTTATTCGGTCTACTTTGGTCCCCTTCGGTCCTATTCCGTCCACATTGGTCCTCTATGTTCTTTTCGGTCCAATTTGGTCCACTTTGTTCCCATTCGGTCCTATTCTGTCCATGTTGTCAACTTCTTTCCATTTGGCCAAATTCGGTCCATTTGTGTCCACTTTGGTCCATTTTTTGTTCACTTATATATAGGAAAAAGATATGTTTGGGTTGAGAGCACGTATTCTAAATCTAAATTTATTTTAAAATATATATAGATCTCAAACTCGTAATATATAAAATTTTAAGTATAGTATTTGTGGGGTCAAAGAATTTGGCCACCCTGGCCCACTTTATACTAAGCCCAAGGCCCATGCCGAGGAGGAAGAAGTGTCCGAGGACGAACGGCGAAAGTCCGAATGGCAAAGGAACATCGCCGAGGACAATCCTGTCCTCGGCGAACCGAGATCATAGAAGGGAAGAGCAACACGCCATCAAGGGCAGCCCCGTAAAGCACCCCAAGAAACAGGACAAGTACAGTGGGTCGGCCATGGGAGCTTGGTGGAGGAGCAATTCAAGGAGAAACTGTCACCTTCACATTAAATGCCCACAACTAACGTTCTGGCTGCATTAATGAGGAAATGACCCCTGAACAGTGCTGCTTTGGTTGCTGCAACTCACAGAAGGTTTGGGACGGCGGCTGATGGGACAAGCACTCAAGTAGTGACCTGCACGATCAACAAATAGAGGTCCAAGATCAACCAAAAGAGGGTATATAATGTAAAGAAATCCTCCAGAAAAAGGAGAGGAAGTTGGGAGTAGAAAACACTGTATCAGCTTGTAACCTTTGTAACCAGGCACTGAGGAAATACTAAGAACAAATAGCTCCTCAGACAAGTGCCCAAGACAGATTTTCACACTTAAAGCCCATTTTCTTATTACTTAGTAGACACATAACCATGTTTATTCGTTGCTATCCTCACTAAAGCCTAGTTCTTAAACCCATTCTTTACAAATTTATTGTATTGGGCTAGTTAGGCCTGAATCCATTTTTCCAATAGTAGAAGTGATCAGACCCAGTCCCTACAATTGGCGCCGTCTGTGGGGAGAACTTGTGTCTTAGTAAGGGTAACAATCAAGCATGGTAGGATTAAACCCTCATTAAGTAGGCCCCCACCAGCCTGAACCTGCTGAATCCTAACAACAAGGTAACTTTCCAAACCCTGGGCGTGATCGAAATGAAGAGAATGAAAGGTTTCGAGAGGGAAGTGCACACACCACTCAAACCAGCAGAAGCCACTCTCACGCGAGGAGTCATGTGCTCTAGAGACGAAATAACACCCGGCCCATGCAACAAGAAGAAGTTAGGAGCCGCGTATCCCAGAGACAGAATGATAAACAGGCCATGCAACGTGAGATAGACGATTTGAAAAGAAAGCTGTGCCATGCACAACGAAGGCGGCCTCATTCTAACCCTGACATGCCCTTTAATGATGAAGGCGATAAGGATTATAGACAAAGATCACGAACCCCTTCAAGAGAGACTTTCTCTCACGAAGAAGAACAGTACCGTAGGCGTAAACGTAAAAGCCCATCTCCCAGGGGCTTGGGAAACGATGCCATGAGCAGGGCACTGGACCAACTCTCCAAATCACCTTTCACACGCCGCATAGAAGGGGCTGTACTCCCTCGGTGATTCCAGCAGCCAACCTTCACCGTTTATAATGGCAACACGGACCCCGTGGAGCATGTGAGCCAGTTTAACCAAAGGATGGCTGTCCATTTTAAGAACGAGGCGCTAATGTGCAAGATCTTCCCATCTAGCTTGGGACCAGTGGCGATGAGGTGGTTCAATGGCTTAAAGACGAATTCCGTAGATTTGTATAGGCAGCTGACCCAAGCCTTTGGCTCTCGCTTCATCACAAACAGCAGAGCTCCTCGGCCCTTGAGTGCATTGTTGTCGCTATCCATGGATCATGGAGAAACTCTAAAGGCCTACTCAGACAGATATTGGGAGTTGTATAATGAAATGGACGGCAATTGTGATGATGTCGCCCTCAGCACCTTCAAAAATAGTCTCCCAGCCGAGCACGGCTTGAGAAAGTCTCTGACTGGCAAACCTGCCACCAGTGTGCGCCAACTGATGGATCAGATCGATAAGTATAAACGAGCAGAGGAAGCTTAGCTGCAAGGAAAGGGAAAAGAGAAGGTTATCCCTCAGGAGAGGAGAGATTTCAGGTCAGACCGACATAATGGCAACCGCCTGAGGAGAAATTTCGTGGGGCAATCCAGAGCAACCAGCACACAAACCGTCAATGCTGTATTCCGAGAACTAGTACATCAGGTGTTGGAGAAAATCAGGAACGAGCCATACTTTAAGTGGCCGAATAAGATGGCGGGAGAGCCCGCGAGGCGTAATCAGAACTTTTATTGCCAATATCACCCGGACCACGAACATACCACGAAGAACTGCAGGAGCCTCTGGAACTATCTGGACCAGCTAGTCCGAGAAGGTAAGCTGAGGCACCTCCTGCATCATTCTAATGGTCATCTAGGCCAGACCCATCAGGAACCCCAAAGGGATAATGCCCTAAGGCCACCCGTAGGGACAATCAATGTAATCTTAGCCGCGCCAGGAAGGACAGGCACGCGCCCCTCACGAGTGTTATCTGTGGCTCAGCTGTCTGCCGAAGAGTCCCAGCCAGAGCCGAAGAGGGCCAGAATGAATTCTCACCTAATCTTGAGTTTTTCAGAAGAAGACAAGATCGGAACCACCCAGCCCCATGACGATGCGTTGTTGGTCACTCTCAGAATCGGGGACTATGATATGAAAAGAGTGATGGTGGATGGTGGCAGTGCTGCCGAGATTATGTACCCCAACCTCTACAAGGGGCTGAATTTAGGACCAGAGGATCTGATGCCCTATAGCTCTCCTTTGATGAGCTTCGACGGGAAGCTTGTCATTCCAATAGGCATGATTAGGCTACCCATCCAGGCCGGCCCAGAGAGAGTGGAGGTGAACTTTATCGTGGTGGACACCTACTCTCCATATACAGCCATCGTCGGTAGGCCTTGGCTCCATACCTTGGGGGCTGTTGCCTCTTCCTTGCATCAGAAGGTAAAGTTTCCATCAGGGACCAGGTTCTCGAAATTCGTGGTTGCCAGTCCACAGCAAGGCAATGTTTAGTGGCTGCTGTTTCACATCGGATCGATGCAGAGTTCTCGGCTTTTGCTGAGAAGAACTTATAGCAATCAAAGGCCCCGGTGTCGCCCCTTGATACAGCCGTTGAGGAGTTGAAATGCGAAGATCTAGAGAAAGTGGTCATTGGTGGTGACCCGGAGAAGTTCTTTCAAGTAGGGGCTCAACTGCCTCTTCAGGAGAAGGAGGAGTTGATTGAGTTTCTCAAAAGCAATATTGACGTATTTGCATGGGATGCCTGTGACGCCCCGGGGATTGATCCAGCCTTCATTTGTCATCATCTCAATGTCAACCCGTCCATCACGCCCAAGAAGTAGCCACCCCGGCACCCCTCAAGAGAGCATGCTGATGCGATTAGGAGCGAAGTAGCGAAGCTTAAGCGTGCAGGGGCTATCAAAGAGGTTTTTTACCCCGAATGGTTGGCCAACACCGTGGTAGTCAAGAAGAAAAGTGAAAAATGGTGGGTTTGTGTAGACTTCATGGACCTAAATAGAGCATGCCCAAAAGACCCATTCCCCATGCCTCGGATAAACCAGCTGGTGGATGCAACAACGGGTCATCCTCGGATGAGCTTCTTAGATTCCTTTCAAGGCTATCATTAAATACCACTAGCCCTAAAGGATCGGGAGAAGACAACCTTCGTGACGCCTACTGGGAATTACCACTACAAGGTAATGTCGTTCGGTCTGAAGAACGCAGGGTCCACTTATCAAAGGATGATGACGAGAATGTTCGAACCACAGCTGGGCAAGAGTATCGAAATCTATGTTGATGATATGGTGGTGAAGAGTAAAGTGGTGTCCGAGCATTTAGGAGACCTCGGCAGTACCTTTAACGTCTTAAGGAAACACAAGCTGCGTCTAAATGCTTCCAAGTGCTCATTTGGCGTGGGATCAGGCAAGTTTTTAGGCTACATGGTTACTCATAGGGGAATTGAGGTTAATCCTGATCAAATCAAGGCTATTAACGATTTAAAACCACTGCGAAATGCCAAGGAGGTCCAGAAGCTTATTGGAATGATCGTAGCCCTGAATCAATTCATTTCCATGTCGGCGGATAGATGCAGACCATTCTACCTCTTGATCAAAAAGTGGAAAGGATTTGAATGGTCCGAAAACTGCATTGTGGCCTTCCAGCAGCTCAAGGAATACCTATCCCGGCCACCTATTTTGTCCAGTCCTGAGGCCGATGAAGTCCTATACGCATATATTGCTATGGCCCCTCATACTGTGAGCTTAGTGCTGATACGGGATGACAATGGCCTTCAAAAGCCAGTCTATTATGTGAGCAAGTCGCTACATGAAGCTGAGGTTAGATACTCACCCTTGGAGAAAGCCATACTAGCTGTGGTCCATGCTACGCGAAAGCTTCCCCATTATTTCCAAGCCCACACGGTGGTTGTTCTAACCCAACTGCCCTTGAAATCCGTACTTCGGACTGCTGATTACACCGGAAGGATTGCCATATGGAACACAATTCTGAGTGCTTTTGACATCAAGTACATGCCTCGGACCTCCATAAAGGGCTAGGTCCTAGCTGACTTGGTGGCCGAATTTACTGAACACCAGTAGAAGTAGTAGCCGAGGAGCGAAACATGGATGGAAAATCGGTTGGGGTAGTCTCTATCTCAGGACCCCCATGTTGGAAGGTGTACGTTGATGGCGCAGCAAATTAAAGAGGGTCCGGGGTGGGGCTAGTCCTAATGTCTCCTGAGAAGGCTATTATTGAGAAATTCCTAAGACTTGGGTTCTCGGCCACGAATAACGAATTCAAGTATGAGGCCTTGTTACAAGGAATGGCCATGGTGTAAAAAATGGGAGGAAAAATAGTAGAGATGTTCTCGGACTCGAGATCGGTAGTGGGCCAGGTAAAGGGAGAGTTGGAAGCCAGAGATGCGAGGATGCAAGAGTACTTAAGCCAGGTCAAACACTTGTAGTCAGACTTCGATCTTTTCAGCTTGTCAAACGTCCCCAGAAGTGGAAACACCCATGCAGATACTTTGGCCACGCTTGCTACCTCCTCGGCAGGAGATCTACCTCGAATCATTCTTTTCAAGCATCTAGGCAGAGCAAATGAAGTCGCAAAGGAAATAGTCCATGTCAGTGAAGTCAGGGTTGGTCCTAACTGGATGGACCCTATAGTGAGGTTCCTCAAGGATGATACTCTACCCGAGGAGAAGTCCGAGGTGAAAAAATACGAAGAAACGCTTCTCGGTTCTAGTTGTCCGAGGACCACAAATTGTACAAGCGCTCCTATTCTGGGCCATATTTATTGTGTATTCACCCTAAAGTATCAGAACTATTGCTTGAAGAGTTACACGAAGGGATCTGTGGGAGTCACACAGGAGGAAGATCTCTGTCGCACCGAGCCTTTACCCAGGGATATTGGTGGTCGGGGATGCAGAAGAAGGCCCTTGAATATGTTAAGAAATGTGACCAATGCCAAAGGTTTGCCCCAAACATCCATCAGCCAAGAGGGGTCCTCAACCCTTTGTCCAGTCCACGGTCATTCGCCCAGTAGGGCCTGGACATTGTAGGCCCTTTCCCCAAAGCAGCAGGAAATAAGAGATATCTGTTGGTTGGCACAGATTACTTCACCAAATGGGTCGAAGCTGAGCTATTGGCCAACATCAAAGATGTGGATGCTAAGAAATTCATCTGGAGAAACATTGTTACACGATTCGGGGTCCCTCAAACCCTCATTTCAGATAACGGACTCCAATTTGATAGCAAAGCCTTCAGAAGATATTGTTGCGAACTGGGGATCACAAACAAGTACTCAACTCCAGCTTACCCTCAGGGAAATGGGCAGGCCGAGGCCATCAATAAGGTCATAGTCAATGGGCTTAAGAAGAGACTGGATGAAGCCAAGGGAAGATGGGTAGAGGAGCTGCCACACGTCTTATGGACTTACCGAACTACATCACGATGGTCAACAGGAGAGACACCCTTTGCCATGACTTATGGAGCCGAGACTGTTATCCCCCTAGAGGCAAACTTCCCGACGCTGAGGACGAGCTCTTTCACTCCAAGCTGTAACGACGGACTGCTGGGGAAGAGCCTAGACCTGATCGATGAACGAAGAGAAAAGGCAGTGATCCAGTTGGCCTATTACCACCAGAAGCTCAAGCAGAGACATGATGCCAATGTGAAGCTGAGACCATTAGCACTTGGGGACTTAGTGTTGAGGAAAGTCGTGGGTGCTGCCAAGAACCCATCCTGGGGAAAGCTGGGACCCAATTGGGAAGGACCATACCGAATTACCGCGGTAGCAAGAATAGGTGCATACTACTTGGAAGACTTAGATGAAAATGCTGTACCTCGTCCATGGAATGTAAATAACCTGAAAAGGTATTATTATTAACAAAGGCATTTCTCTAATTCAAATTTTTAATCCATTATGATTATATGTCTTGTGTTTTGGCAACCGTCTAAGTACTGGACAGAACCAAGGTCTTGCATGGTCCTCGGACTCAAGCCTATGGGGAAACTAACTACTTCAAAAAAAATCTAAGTACTAGACAGAACCAAGGTCTTGCATGGTCCTCGGACTCAAACCTATGGGGAAACTAGTTACTTCCAGAAAAATCTAAGTGTTAGATAGAATCGAGGTCTTGCATGGTCCTCGGACTCGAGCCTATGGGGAAACTAGTTACTTCTAGAAAAATCTAAGTGTTAGACAGAACTAAGGTCTTGCATGGTCCTCGGACTCAAACCTATGGGGAAACTAACTACTTTCAGCAAAGTGATGTGACATTTGATCTTAGGATTTAAAGGTCCATCTTTATAAGTGCTACGCGCTTAGCATTTTTTACCCATTATAATAACCAATTCATAAGGCACAGGATTCATATTATGAAGTTATTTCTTTTTATAGTCCATTCAGCAAAAGCAAGTCGTAGTAATAAGATGGCTCAATTGTTAACCAAAGTCTAAGTGAAAATTATCATTATGGACTTTACATTTTTTAGCTGTTGTTTCAAAAATGGAAAACAAGTCGCATTATTGACAATCAAGGCACAATTCATATAAATGGCAGAACCCATCAAGGCAACAACTAACACATGAAAAAAGAATTGCTTACATTCAGTCCAAATGTTCCATTACAAAAATCCAAAATCTAAAAAGAAAAAAAGAAAAGAAGAAAAAAGAAAAATAAACACGAAGCAAAAGCGCAACAGAAGTAGCTTATTTCTTCAACTTGATCTTCTTTCCCCCCTTGGGAGGATGGTCTGAAGCGGCCTTAGGGTCCTCGGCGCTCTTACCAAGGGGAATGGCCTGCAAAGGCACCACAAGGAGAGTTGTCTCCTCGGTATGAGGGGCCTGGGCATCAGCTGTGGGCTTTGCAGCATCCTGGAGTGCTTCCTGGCTAAGGCCCTGGTCTACTTCAATTGCCCCAGAAGGCTCAACCTCCTTGGCAGGCTCATCAGGGGTAGTTGAAGCAGGAGCAGCATCGGGATGGCCTGCCTCAACCACCTCAAGAGAAGTACCAGCCTCAGAACTAGGAGGGACTGGCTCTCGGATGACAGGAGGATAGTATACATTCTCTACCTTCCAAAGGTCAGATGAAGCCTCAACTCCAGCTTGTTTGAGGGCTTTATTCCAAACCTGGGAACAGTAGAGCCTGCATACCCCAGGTACTTGAGCCTTGAGAGTGGCCTGGGTCTCATCCACTCCCAAGGCATAGGCTTCCTCCTGGGCTTTCTCCTTGGAGCTCTCAGCCTCTGTCCTAGCGAACTCCGCCTCTCCCTTAGCTCTCAAAGCTTCATCCCTGGCCCACTCCGCGATGTTTCTGGCCCCCTCTGCCTCAGCCAGCTTCCCCTTTAGATCAGCGATTTGCTCCTTAGCAATCTTCAGCTAATTCTCAACCTCGACTAGGCGCCTCATCTAGTCTTCGGCCTGTTTTTGGGCGCTAGCTAGGCCTGATTCGGTGCTATCCCTGGCCTTTGTCATCTCCTTCAAATTCTCCCTTGCTTTCAAGAGATCGGCCTCAGAGTTTTTAAGGGTCCGTGTAGCATCCAAGCGATTATTACGCTCGAGCTCTAGGGCCCTGCTCTAGTCATTAGCTGCCTCTTCTAACCTGTAAGTGGCCTGGACAGCCTGCCAATTGAAGCAAGCACACTGTGAATCAGAAACAAAGGAACAAAAGTCAACGGAGTCACAAGCATTAGAAATCTTACCATGCCCAAGTACCTCTTCATGCTGAGGAAGACTTGCTGCCTCCTCATATTCCCCAACTCGGCCATATCGGCGGGAAGTAGTAGGCACCTCTCCAGTGCATCGGCCACGTAGGCACCTTTACCCTCTCGGAAGTCCCTGAAGGAGGCGTTTTCCATCAGAGGCTCCCTATAGAGCATTGGGGCGAGAAGCCAAGCCTGGGGCTCGGACTGTGCAGCGACTTCCTTTTCTTGGCCCTGGTGCCCAACTTTCAGTTGTTTTGAAGCTCGTAGGGCTTCATCTTCCTCCTGAGAGGATCGAGATTGTCCCCCATCCATAGGCTCTTTGCCTTTGGAAGCCCTCTTCCTTTTTGGGTCAGTAGGCTCGGGCTGAGGAGGCAGAATCGGCTGGGGAGGAGGAAGTTTTGACCGAGGAGATGATGACTTTGACTGGGAGGAAGATGACCTGGTCTGAACAGGAAGAGACTTGGGCGGAGGAGGGGGAAGCTTGGATTGTGGCTTCCCCGGTGCATCCTTTCCAGGTTGGCCTTCAATTAGGTCGTGCAAGTTAGTTGAAGGCCTTCTCTTGAAACCCATTTCAGCCTGAGAAGGGGTCCCTACTGATAAAAGGTCCGCTTCAGTCAAACTGGGATCCCCCAAATCACCAGGAGGATCCTCGGACAGATTAACTTGGTCGAATACACCAAAATCGTCCTCGGGCTGACCCAACTCCGTGACTTGTTCTTTGCTTTCTACCCTTCCTCCCTCGGCCTCTACAGCTTGATGGGACGAAGAAGGGCTTGCCAATGGAGCGCCTTCTGGGACAGAAGATCCTTTGGGAAGCGAGAACCCGTCTTCTGCTACGGTGATTCTGTGAAGCCGAGGATCTCTGGCTCTGATCACGTACTTCGGAGCCGAAAATGATTTCTGGATGGGATCGTACATGAGGATCTTATGGGCGGCCCTGACTTGGTTGTCAGCTTCGTTCACAAAGACCTCCGCCCTAAGGATGGTTGCCAAATCTTCCCGGTTGACCAAGTGAAAGTGCCGTTCAAAGGCGTGTGGATCTGCAAAAAAGAAAGCATATTCGTGTTAGCAACCAAACAGTGCAAACCAAGACAACACAAAAGGAACCTTCTCCTACTCTGAATACCCCACTTGGTGCCCCCTCCCTCGTCGGACAAGGAAGGCCGTCGTGCCACCCCCCTTACACGATAAGAAAGTCCTTATTTAACCCCTTGCTGGACTCAGGAAGGCACTGAATAAGCCGCACATTGTCATCCCTCGCCTTCATATAATAGGATTTACCCTTCAGGTAGTGGAGGTTGTAGCACCAGTTCACATCGTCATGTGTTAACCTCAATCCCATTTTCTTATTTAAAGCGTCCACACAACCCAGGATCCTAAACACATTAGTGGCGCACTGGGTGGGAGCTAATCGAAAATGCCTAAGGTAGTCCCTCGTCACTGGCCCCATAGGGATTCTCATACCACCTTCTATGAAGGCGATCATGGGAATCACTACTTCACCCTCTTGCCTCCTAAAGTGCCACTCGCCTTCTTTACAATATCTCAAACCTACATCCCTGGGTATCCTATAATCGACGATGAATTTCCCCATTGCCTCTTCAGACTCAACCAATTTTTTAAACCTACCCATCCCTTGAAACGGCTAAAAAACTCAGGGAAGGATGAAAGAAGGGGAGGAAATATGAGTTAGAGAGGGAAGAAAACTTACCGAAATGAGGAAAAGCTCCCCGGACAGGCTTTTTATGTTGAAAAGAGGAGTGAATCTGGCTGAAGATTTGACCGGATTCAGGATATGTGCGCAAGAACTCTTGAATGTAAAAGTAAAGAAGCAAATCGGTTCAAATGGGTATTTATACCTCCAATTAAAATAACCGTACGGGTTTTCCCGCCCATAAAGTTAAGGAAATCCCCACCGTCAGATTACCATCAGACTGTTGAACGTGGGGAGCACCGAGCCGCCAGAATTTAATAAGGGCGTTCTCTATATATCGAAGCGCCAGGAGCGTGCCTTGGACATGCGAAAAGACTCTGGCGCTGACGAAGGACAAGACTTGACAAGCCATGATGAAGGCTCGAGGACATCAAAACCCTCATCTCCGTCCGAGGAGCCGGACAACAGGATTTTGAGGGGCTATTGTGAGGTCAAAGAATTTGGCCACCCCGGCCCACTTTATACTAAGCCCAAGGCCCATGCCGAGGAGGAAGAAGTGTTCGAGGATGAACAGCGAAAGTCCGAATGGCAAAGGAACATCGCCGAGGACAATCCTGTCCTCGACGAACCGAGATCATAGAAGGGAAGAGCAACACGCCATTAAGGGCAGCCCCGTAGAGCACCCCAAGAAACAGGACAAGTACAGTGGGTCGGCCACAACTAACGTTCTGGTTGCATTAATGAGGAAATGACCCCTGAACAGTGCTGCTTTGGTTGCTGCAACTCACAGAAGGTCTGGGACGGTGATTGATGGGACAAGCACTCAAGTAGTGACCTGCACGATCAACAAATGGAGGGCCAAGATCAACCAAAAGAGGGTATATAATGTAAAGAAATCCTCCAGAAAAAGGAGAGGAAGTTGGGAGTAAAAAACACTGTATCAGCTTGTAACCTTTGTAACCAGGCACTGAAGAAATACTAAGAACAAATAGCTCCTAGGACAAGTGCCTAGGACAGATTTTCACACTTAAAGCCCATTTTCTTATTACTTAGTAGACACATAACCATGTTTATTCGTTGCTATCCTCACTAAAGCCTAGTTCTTAAACCCATTCTCTACAAATTTATTGTATTGGGATAGTTAGGTCTGAATCCATTTTTCCAATAGTAGAAGTGCTCAGACCCAGTCCCTACAGTATTTATTGTTGCTAAATTTTTTTTGAGTCATTAATGTAGCATTTCAGACCACTTCAGTTTAGTTAAATTTAAGTGAAAGTCTTTATAAACATAAGAGTTATGAATATACAAATCTAATCTTTAAGGAAGTTACTCAATTGTTTTAAAGTCATTACTTTTAAATGAATTACATGAGGTAATTACACCTTCAAGCAATATATATAAATATATATATAATTTAAATAAATTATTCAAAATTTTCATTCTCTTAATAGAGATTATTAAGATAATCAAACTTATAACAAACTTATATTAAATATGTATAATTTATTTTCTAAATTTTATTGTTCATAATTTGTTCTCCCTAAAAATTAAACAATTTTAAAAGTAATTTCAATCATTCTCAACCCAAACTTTTATTTTCTCATTCTTAAGTAGGTACACCAATTTGGACCAAAGTGATCTGAAATAGACCAAATGGATCGAATAGAACAAAGTAGACTGAATTGACCAAATAGACTGAAGTAGACTGAATAGACCGCAATGGACCGAATTGGACCTAAATGGACCGAATTAGACAAAATGGACCAAAGTGGCCTGAATTGACTGAAAGGGCCAGAATAGATCGAAGTGAACAAACTAGACCGAATTGGACTAAATTGAACAAAGTAGACCGAATGGACCTAATTGAACTGAAGTGGACTAAAGTAGACCAAACCGAACCGAATAGATAAAGTGGACCGAAATGGACCAAATGCCGATCTCTAATTAGCATAGCCAAGATTGTATTTTGATATAAACTCAAATTCTTACTTCCAAAATAATCAAGTATTAACTCAAACAAAAATCAAAACAAAACTATAAGTAAGAGAGAGAGAGAGAGAGAGAGAGAGAGAGAGAGAGAGAGATACTAATTGTAATAGGGAACTAAAAAAATACAACATCAAAATGTATGAACCCAAAATAGAGTTTTAAAAAATCACAATGATTCATCAATATAAAGTAAAGTTGCAAAAAGAATAAAACATCAAGAGAGAGAGAGAGAGAGAGAGAGAGAGAGAGAGAGAGAGAGAGAATAACCACTTTTTCAAGAGAGAATATGAGAGAGAATAATAAGAAATTTATAGAAAATAATATGAGAAGAAAAAAAGTAAAAATAAAAAATATAATAATAAACACCAAATTATTCAAGTAATGTTATGTTATGTAATAATATAACATTATGTTTCTATATACTATCTTTATAATGCAACAGGATAATATCTATGAAATTAAAGAGAAGAAAAAAAGATAACAACATAAAAATACAACTTAATCACATCAACCCAAAGTAAAGTCCTAAATAATACAAAAATTCATCAACCTAAAGTAGAGATGCAAG
Organism: Notholithocarpus densiflorus; assembly: GCA_030021035.2. Classification (NCBI taxonomy): domain Eukaryota; kingdom Viridiplantae; phylum Streptophyta; class Magnoliopsida; order Fagales; family Fagaceae; genus Notholithocarpus; species Notholithocarpus densiflorus. Next base: position 1,873 of record JARYZH020002091.1, on the reverse strand, counting down.
AAAAAAAAATCCACCAAAAATGAAAAACAAAATTTTGAGAAAAAGAGAGAAATAAATTTTTGTGAATGGGGAAACTATGTATAGAATGAGAGAGAGAATTGCAAATTTATAGTAAGAGGAGGGGAATAAGAAAAGCCAAAAATTAAGGAAGATAAAAGAATTAATAGAGAAAAAGTGATATTAAGGTAGAGAGTAGTGGGGAGATGAAAAGGTAAAATGGAGGGGAAAAATTGGAGAAAGTATAAAAATAAGTTGGGAAATTAATAAGAAAAGAAAAAAAGTTAAAAATAAGAGAGAAAATGTTGGAAATGGATGTATGATGTTTTCGCTGATCTGACTCAACAAGAGTGCAGCAATAATAAATGCTATGCTTTATCTTTTAGATATATATAAATATAGATTATTATTATTTTTTGGAGAAACAATTAGCATGCATTTGACAGCAAAGAGAAGAAAAATACAAACTACGTCACAGTACATACTAATTTGGCTGCGTTTGGTTCGATGTAAATTGAATTCCGAGTGTGAAATGAATCAGGGGAAAATGAATTCCCGTAAGGAAATTAAAATCCAGGCGTTTGGGTGTGCAATGGAAAATAGTCCGAAAAACGATTTTTAGTGTTTGGTAATATTCTGAAAATGCTATATTCCTACAAAATTTTCACATTTTCTCAGCTATTTTCTCAGCTTCCAAACAAATTTTATATCAGAAAATCCACCCCCACCCACACACCAGCACCCACAGAAAATCCATTACTATCCACACAAAACCCACCACCACACAACACAAAAACCACCAAAACACCACTACCCACACCACCACAGCAAAAAAAAAAAAAAAATCAGAGATAAAAGAGAGAAAGATTGAGAGATTGAGGGAAAGAGAGATAGATTGGGAAAGAGAGATCGGTCTTCAGTGGCGGCGACGAGATCGGTCTTAGGTGGGTCAAGACCGATCTTGTTCTTGGTCTTGGGTGGTGACGACGAGAACGAGATGCAAGGCTCCGATCTAGATGGCGGCAACGTTGGAGCAAGGCCTGCGGTCGGTTGTCAAGATCGGAGCTCAACCTGTACTCGTCGGTGCATGGCTGACGATCAGAGAGGTGGGTCTTGTGTGTTTGTGGATCGATGATGAGGGAGGAGTGGGCTGAGATGAGGGATCGGTGATGGGTGTTTGTGCCGGAGCTTGGCTGGGCAGTGATGAGGGATCGGTGATCGGTGTTTGTGCCGAAGCTTGGCTGGGTGGTGATGAGGGATCGGTGATCGGTGCTGGAGCTTGGCTGGGCAAACCACCTGTGCACTCTCTTCTTGCTCTCTCCCTCTCTCTCTCTCTTTGTCTGTGAGTCTTGGAATTCATTTGAAGGTAAAATAGAAACTGAAATTCATTTCCGACTTGGGAGGGGTATTTTACGGTCAACGCGGAAATTGATTTCCGTTTGACCCAGTTTTTTGTGCTTACCAAACATATAGGTTGGTGTAAAATGATTTCTTGAAATCATTTTCAGCCAAAACAAACGCAGCCTATGGTCCATTCCAACAAATTTGAAGTATACAAATTAGATTACAGAGTGAGAAGTATAAAGTTCATAATCAATGACAATGCTTTCCTTGCGTCCTATCAATTCAATCATCCTTGCCAGCAACACTGATAAATGCTTTGATTTCAGTCCTCCCTATTGCAAACCAGCAGAAAACATCAACACAAGTTATTAGACAAAAGTGAGTCTAGAAATGGACTTACATCTAATTGTAAAGATTGAATTAGAGCTCAAATGCATAATGACTCAGCCAGAACCACTTCATCTTCTTAAGAAGTGTCATACATGTGAAATCAACCAATGGTAAGTCCAAGACCATGCATGTAGGATACTAT
>JARYZH020002090.1:0-18741 GCA_030021035.2 Notholithocarpus densiflorus | reverse complement strand
ATGGACAATTAGTGAATCATTTGGTTATGAATTATCGATTTTTTTTTTCCTTTTGAGTTTCCCTCAATTCATACATTTCTATTTTTTTTTTTCAATCTATATAATAATAATAGATTTATTTGTTAGAGTTCTTTTCTTCTTCTTCTTTTTATAGAAATATAATGACTTTGATGACCCTTTTTTGTTTCCTTTGCTGCATTTAGGAAAAAAATGTTCTTTCTTTTAAAACTATCATAACTATAGACAACTGTTCCCCCCCCCCCCCCCCCCAGAAAATGTACATTATAACTAATAATTCTTAACTATCAAAATGTTAAAGGAAGTTACTTTATTCTTAATTAAAAATAGAAGCTACTTAATTTATTATTAATATTTTTGGATAAGTACAAGCTACTTTATTGTTAAAGTCTTACCTACGAAATTAACAATATAATGAAGTTTGACTAAACACGCCGCCTTTGATAAAAATTGCATTTTTTTTTTTTTTAATGAACGATAAAAATTGCATTATGTAATATAGTAGTACCTTTTTTTCAATTTTTTGGTCATGTGTTGTCACAAATGTCAATGCCATCCTTCAAAAGTTTTGACTGTAATGCTCAAATACAGGGGGTAGCTAGGATTTTCCACTTGTGGGGGCCAAATTATATATTTATATACTAGTCATAACTCATAATTAATACAATAATTATATTCTATACAAAATAGTCAAATTTAACATTTTATAATATTTTAAAACTCAAATAAGATAAATTAAAAATTAAAAAAAAAAATTGTTCAATTTGCTATAAACATATAAAAGATTCTTTTTAAAAGCCTTAGCATCTCCTATTAGAATTGTGCTTGATGATGACCATTCATAAAATAAATTCCATTCATCATCATTTTCATAGTGAAATTCTTAACAATTTTTCCCTTTTTCAAATTAGGAGAAACATATCAATGTTGGTACAACTTATAAGGCACCTGGATTCAAAAGGAAAACAAAAAATCAACTAAAAATATAAAAATGAGATGATGATAATGAGAGAAAACATATGAGGAAAAAAATTGGAAATATGAGAAAATGATCAAATTTTGTGAAAAAATGATGATGATGGGACCAGGATAAATGAATTTGAAGGATAAGAATGAAAAGAAAAACACACCAATTCGAGCAACGCGCATTGCATTTAAAAATTGAAAACAATAGGAACAACGTCCTTTTTCTATTCTTAGAAAAAATAAAAAGAAAGACACCTAGAGATTAGGGATTTATAAGATTTTGGTAAAAGTCTAGGGATTTATAAGATTTTGGTAAAAGTGTGTGTATTGTTTGAGTGGAGTCCACTTGAGAAACTAACTAAATATTGGAATTGTAAATGGCGAAATGCAATCATTGTTATATTTTAAAGGGAAATAACATAAAAACTAACAATGAACAAATCTCTATGACATTTTTTTTAAAGGAAAGTCAATATCCAAAATCAGAGTAAAGAGAAAACTAAGCAAAATAACAGTAAAAAAAAAAATAGCATGAACTATGAAGATGATGAATATTCATTGCTAATTGGAACTCTAAAACCAGAGACTATCTTCTATTCAATAGTTTGGAAACTCCAGGTTCTTGGCATGTTGTGCAAGTAGGTGGGCCACTTGGTTACTTTCTCTTTTATTATGATTTAAATTGAGTTAAGAGTAGTCTAGACTCATGTATTAGGTGGCCTATCCAACTATGCTAGACCAATTTTCTTCCATTGACAGCAAGAAGGTTCTGTGAAATTTTTTGGAGGGGCCAATCATTATAATTTGTAGGGGCCCAATTTATTTTTATACATCACTATAAGAGGAGTTCAAAAGTTTTTGGGGGGAGGGGGGGCATGGCCCCCCCAAGACTATATGTACCTCCACCCCTGAATGCAAGGCACTTGATTCATAAAACTCTAATTCATACAGATTTCATTTCGTCATTCACGTGCGCTCTACTTTGTATTATACAGAACTTCGCAGGCATTCAATTATACAACTTGCTCATAGAGTTTACAGTTCTAATTTGGTTGTTTTCTACATTTTTGGAGGGATTGAGGAATACCATTACTCGGTAAGACCTTGACTATTGAACAACTATGGCAGTAATGTTGGGTACATACGTATGAGTAAAGTCTCATATTGAATAATGATGAGAAGAATGAGTGGTTTTTTTTTTTTTTAAATGAAGAATGAGTGGTTAATATAATATAATTGAGCACATATCCAGAGAGCTTATGCTTTTTGGGTTAAAGTGCATTTCTATATGTTATATTAATTATTCAAGTTGTCTCCCCAATGTATTTATTTCCCCAACAAGTGGTATTAGAGTTCATGGTGGTGTGTGGGGCAAAGGTGACATTATATTGCACCAAACAAGCCCATAAAATTCAGACAAATGATCTTAGAAAAATGCCCAACAAAGGAGGAGTATTATTGTCATGGTGCTAGACAACGGTGAAGTGTGAGGTTCCATGGAGGATAAAAGACATGTAGGGTTAACACGTGGAGGCCCATGGATGATGTATTATACCCATTTCATCACGCATGTGCACTCTACTTTTGTATTATACAGAATTTCATAGGCATCCAAATTATACAACTTGCTCACAGAGTTTACAATTCTAATTTGGTTGTTTTCTACATTTTTGGAGGGATTGAGGATTACCAAGTAGAATTTGGTTGTTTTCTACATTTTTGGAGGGATTGAGGAATACCATTACTTGGTAAGACCTTGACTACTGTACAACTATGACAGTAAACGAAAAATTCAATAATGCTTCGAATTTTCCAAGTAATACTTAATCAAACACTTGACATTTCGCTGATTCGTGAAAAGGTTTACTCCTATGCAAAATGTTCCATCAATTTTTTGAGTTCCTGACATTTCTTTCAAACTTTTAGAAAATTATATGATCCAACGGCAAATCATATCGTTTTCTACCTCAACTTAAGCAAATAAGCTACCAAAATATAAACCATACGTTACACCTACTCAGAAAATGAAACGACTGAATAAAGACTATCAAATATAATCACGCGTTTTGGACTTGAATTCGTGAATGAGACCCTCTAGTCAATGTATTTGAGTTCCAATAATGTCAATTATCATTTTTTGAAAATTTTCCATAATTTTCCATCCAGAAATTCATACCGTTTAAACGACTTCAACCCATCTTGTCATTAAGCTGAGAATCACCCAAAATTTGCTTTTATCAATTATCACTCGAGAATATTCCAATTAATGCATATGGCAAGTACTCTCTGTCTCTGAGTTGGTTTCTTTTGTTTATTTGAGCATACAAGGAAAAACACATTGCACAATAAAAAACAAAAGGCAAAACCATATTGCTGGCCTCTGAGGGAACAAACTAGACAAGAATGCACGGCAAGACTTTACTCAATGCTTGAGAAACTTACCCAACAATCATGATGCTAAGACTTGAATTAACATATATATTTATTGCGTTTCCCATCAATGTTGTTGGTTAGCACGTCTACTTATGTCCTACACATTATTTGTGCAATTCCAAGCTTGTTGCTTAGCATGTTCGGAGGTGATATGACGTTAATATTTGTTTTTGTTTTTTTTTCCTAAATAAAAAAGAGGCTACAAGGGTATTGATGAAACTATTATTGTGAACAAACCACATTTATTGAAAAACCACTACTCAACTTCTCCAAGTATCTCATGAAATTATTTGGATGGAGGATTCCCCTCCACCTGCAGTTGAGGCATTGTACGTGAACTCCACTTTCATTTAATGAATTATGAGGCAGTTTTCCTCTTCAAACAAAAAAAAATAAAAAAAAAACTTCTCCAAGTATCAAATGAAGTGATACAAATATTTCTATCACCAAACGACGACCCCAAGTGATATCACCTTAATTTAAATCTAAAAGGACCTTTTGCTTATTTTATGCACAAGAATAGATAGAGCTTTTCATTACTCGAAAATGATTCAAGTAAATCTAAGGTTTGAGTCATGGAGGGGTAATGAGCAAAAGGTCTTGGAGGGGTAAGGACTCACTTGTGCATTATATGTGTTCTTGGAGGGGTAATTCAAGCAATTTTCTCCGTGTTCTTGGGTCTTACCAACCAAGAAAACTAGTTTATTCTTTCTCAAAAAAAGAAAAAAAAAAGAAAACAAGTTAATGGAATTGTTCGCATCATGTGATATTAACGGGTAAAAACAATGACTTTTCCACGAGTTGTTGACCAAGCTTGAATTGTGCTTTATCTTGAAGTTGCAAGGTTTACCAAAAACAAAAATAAAAAACAAAAAGAAAAAGTAAGTGGCACAGTGGTGGGATTCCACTTCTCTTCTGTAAGCCTACTGGCTGCTGATTGCGTCTCCGACAGAGACATTTCAGTTTTAAGTTCTTTTCAGTTGTCAACACTCAACAGTTCTTGACCCAGATTGCGACCTCTGCATTATTTAAACATCTTTTCTTGGGTTTCGAAAATAGCTAATGCCTAAAAACAAAAGTTTTAGGTACGTCTGAATAATATTATACATATTTTTAAAATTTTAATAATATTATTTATATTTTCACACTTTTTCATTCATACATATTTTAAAAAATTACAAACAACTCTTCTATCAAATAGACATTTATTCTCTTCATTTAAGAAGATTTCTCTAAATTAGTCATATATTTATTTATTAAAATATTAAATTTAAAATTTAAAAATCTAACGATTTAATTACATATTTTTTTATATTCATAACATACATATTAAATTAAATTTAAATAAGATATTATTTAATATTCAATCAATAAACTTATTTTTGTTCGTAATATTTTACCACGAAAATTTGAAACTTAAACATGTCATTGAATAACATAACTATTGATTTTTGATTTTTGATTTTCTTAAAATTTTGGAAGCATGAAAAATATAAGAAAAATATACAATCCAATGGTCAAAATTTTCACAACCAATATAAAGATATAGGTGGAGTTTGGAGACATAGGACATTCATTAATTAATAAACTAGTTTAGGATGTGTTTTATGGGAAGATGAAAAGTGACTAATATATATATATATATATTTTTCAATTTTTCTTTAAAAAGTTTCATAAAATGGATAATTAGTATTTTAGGACATATATTAATCGGACCCAAACAATCTTCATAATGTACTAGTATTGCTTTTATTTTCTTTATTTGTTTTTTTGTTAAAATGCATATTATTTGAGTGGAAAAAAAAAGACTATTTAAAGTTTTAAACTTTAATTAGAGTATTTCATAATTACTTATAGGGTCTGGGTGCCCTAAGGCATTTATAATAAACACTTTAGGAAAATTTTAATATTACTTTCATGAAAAATATATAATAAAAAAAATGTTTTATAAAATAGTTGTTGTATTTTCCATAAAAGTTTTTAAAAATATTTCCTAATCCATGTGTTAACCTTTTTCTTACTTATATATCCAAGATTCATTTAGTAAATACTTGATATGAGACTCACCATACACCCATATAATACACACTTAAATATTCAACTTACGACTTATAATGAAATGAGACTCGTTATACTTGATGTTTTAGAACACTCTCGAATGATCAAATTAATTAACACCACTCACTTCTTTTTCTTAACTATTTTAGCAGTAGAGAATAAATTATTTTGATCACTTGGAGGGTGGGAAAACGAGTTGACCTGTTAATTATTTTTGATTATTTGGGGATGAAATGTAATTTCATAAAAATCGGGTATAAGGACTATAATTTTGTTTTATCTTGAGCTTGTTAGCGTAATTTACCTGATTATTTATTAGTCACAAAATCACAAGCACAAGAATTTAGTACAATAAAATCATATTTTTGATGGACTGTTATTGCATGTTCTGGGAGTATAATCTCTCCCTCTTATTGAGGGAGCATACTCCTAAAATATACAATAATTTTTAACTTTTGATAGTGCAAGGATTTGTTTACACACGACAAAATAGATGCATGGTGTAATTCCCATCATTTCAAAGGTAGCCCTTTGTTTTGAAATATCATAAGGTAACTTTATTTAGCATGTATAAGTTAACAAGAATGTTCAAAATACATTTATAAAAGAAAATTATGTTAAAAATACAGGTGAAAAGATAATAAATTTCTAATTACATGTACCATGTATATTTCAATATTTTGAACCTTTTAGACTAATTAAAATAGGATTAACTGTGCAAAAAAGAAAAGATACACATGTTAATAATGGCTAAATTATAGTACATCGATCACATTTTTGTCTCTTAAGAAAAAAAAATATTCTCAAAAAAAAAAAAGTTTAAAAAAATTGAATATGTTTTCTAAAAAAAAAAAAAAAAAAAAAAAAAAATTGACTCATCCATGTGAGGTTGTTATTTTTATAAGACTAAATTGGAAAACTGATTTCTTTAAGGATTAAAATTGAACTAATCTTGTATTTTTTTTTGAGAAGAACTAATCTTGTATTTAAGGATCAAAATAAGTTAACAACGTATTTAAAGGATTAAAATCAAATCTAACCTATAGATGTAGGGAAATTTTTTTTTTTTCATTTCTTTTAAATTGTAAGAACCAAATTCAAACTTTTTAATTTTTTAATTTAAAGGATCAAGAGTGAATTTATCCTAAATTTCAATAAGGAAAAGCCAAAAAGTATAGTTTATTTTTTGGCTACTTTCTACTTTCTTAAATATTCATATGCAGTTTAACTTTATTTAAAAAAAAAATGAAAAATTGAAAAAAATAACTAATATCCTATCCACAAAATCTTTTTGAGATTGATAATTTTTTGTTTGACAATGATATATTAATTGTTATTTACCTAAAAATTAGTTTTTCTAAATGAATAAAAAAGTTGAGAGAGCTCATCAAAAAAAAAAAAATTTTTTTTTTTTGAGAGAGAAAAAATAAAATTCCCTTTTAAAAAAAAGAAAGTAGTTTATGATATTCATATTTGCCATTTGGGTTGATATTTAAACGAGAGAAAGATGGTTTTGTTTGTCCTCATTTGCTTTTTCCTGTGGGATAAACCTCGAAACCTCAACCTTGTATTGTCCTTTCCCTCTTTCTTGTGCTGCAAAAAGTTTTTGAAAATCTCCAGCAAACCATATCCCCATTTGCCACGTGTCCACAACATCAATTCCTCCAATCTCTCTCTCTCTCTCTCTCTCTGCCACAGTACCATGCCCATGGTGGTGTCAAAAGTGTTGAACTTCCAAAACCATTGAAGAGAGAAAATCACACATATGACACTATGGCTTCTCTAACTCCTGGTGTTCTTTCTAAGCTTCTCCAACATGCAGGCAACAAGGACGTGAAAGTCACAGGAGAGCACCGCTCTGCTCTTCTCCAAGTCATTGAGATTGTGCCTTCTCTACCCAATGACCATGACAATGATCCGTGGAAGAGTAAAGGGTTCTTCTTGAAAGTCTCGGATTCACTTCACTCAGCCTATGTTTCAATCTCAGACAATGACATGGACTTGATTTACAGCGACAAGATTCAACTGGGTCAGTTTGTTTATGCCTCACGGCTCGACTTGGGTTCTCCAGTTCCAGTTCTTCGTGGGTTGAAACCTGTTCCCAAAAGCAAGAGAAGCCCTTGTCCCTGTGTTGGCAATCCCACTGATTTGGTGCCCTCTGATTTGTTGCCCATTACACCAAAGCGTGATTTTCACAATGCCAAGGTGGTCAAGACCAAGGCTAAGCCTAAGAATGTGGAAGTTGAGGGGCTACAGTTGAGGAGGTTGAGTTTGGATTCTGCAAGGAGGGTTTGGGATCAGAGTCCTAGAGCTACTTCTACTTCGACTTCTAGGACTAATGCTGCTCATACTACTACTACATCGAGTTCAAAGTCCAAACAAGTTTGCAATTCTTCGGATAATGCTTCTGTAATGTTCTCTTTTACACCTTTTGTGTCTGTGGCTGTGCACCCACATTTTATTGCTTTTCAAGTTTGAAACTTTTCACTACCCTTTTTCCTTGTTTTCTCACAATGCTTTATTGCGTTTTGCATTTTGGCTATTTCTTCTTCTTCTTCTTCTTCTTCTTCTTATGTTTCTTTGGTTATTTATCGAGCAAGGTGGTAGAAGGATGCTTGTATTGTGACATTTTGGCATTATCATTGCACTGTTGTGTTTCTAGTCTATATCTTATAGTCAAAGCCCCTTCCTTTTTGTGATTATCCATGGGGATTGAATTGACCCATTTAAATTTATATGAAAATTGATCTTTTTAATTGAATATCTCAATGACCCTTTTGAAGAGAAAGGCAGCTATTTCAGATATGGCACCATTCAAGATGATGAAGTCTTTTGTACAATCCTATGCGCAGTAAAATAGAGCAGTTGCACACTTTTTCTGTCTGGGCCCTGGATTGAATTTATTATAGTTAAATAGTAATATAGTGTATTGAACCTAATCCTTTATTTTAAACTTTCAGATGTTTTAGTTCTGCTTAAATGTTTGTAAAGAATTTGATTGTGGAATTAGGGATATATTTGTTCTTGTATGCCAAAAATTATATGGTGCCAATGCCATTGTAAATTTTAATTTATGTTGCACCTATATTGTAAACTTTTACAGCTACAGCAAGTCTTTGGCTTTGTCATTTTGGGTAGTTGGCAGGTTTATTATTTGACAGTTGTGCATTCTGGTGTAGATTATATTATCTGGATATGTTTCTTTAACGATTGGGAGAACATGATACCCGTTGAATCATTGATAAGCCAAAAAAATAAAAATGTTCTGATTTGGGTTTGACAAATTTGATGGGTAAAATTAGATCTTTCCCTCTTTTTGTCATTCTGGACAAGTGTCGCATGTGTGAAATTAAAGTTTATTGCTTCAACTTGTACTCCATTCTACAAATCTCACATTGGTGTTTTCCATGAAGCTAATGACTAGATGTTGCTGCAGGTGATTTCTGATAAGAAAGCTTGTAAGAATGATAAACCAACGAAGCCTCCAAGTTTGAGTGTTTCACCATTGCAAAACAAAAATGACATATTTTCTCCAAAATCAAAGAGCAAGACTTCAAAAAAGGATTTGAAATCATCATCTGGGGGCACTATCCCAATTCATCTGCTTAATGTGCCCCTCAATTTCAAGACTTGGTCTGACCAGAGGATTTTGTGGAATGCACTCCCATCTACTATAAATAATCTTGGAAAGGTATGGTTCATGTTTTAATAAAGTTCCATACTTCCAGTTTATCTGATGCCAAGTACTTATTGTTTTATGCCATATTGACATTGACATTGACCCTTTTCAGAAAGCTGTGTCTCATAGAAATGTCGCATTTTTGGCTGCTGTACGTGAATTAGAAGAAGCATCTGCTGCGGAGGGTATCATCAATTGCATGCGGTATACAGTTTATACTCTTTTGTGTTTTGCGATATATTTTTTGGCGGTAATTTTCCATATTTATTTACATCTTTCTATGGAATAATGAGTATTAATAGTTTGAATTTTTCCTAATGCTATGCAGTACATCCCTTAGCTTATATTGTGTTTGATAAACATATTGAAATACACGGTAAGAGTCTCTAGTGCTCCCAATCATGAATAGACAACAATGAATTCATCCTATGTTTTAGTGCATAACCTATTAGTTCCATATATATAGTGTAAATTTCCGGAAGAACATCGTTACTTGAGTCTTGATGCTGTTAAGTGGAAATGTTAGTCATATTGGAGAAGTGGATACTTCTTGTACTATTGTACTAGGAGAATTTAAGGAACAAAATTTGGTATCTTTCTGAGGTATGACATACATTTTCCAAAGCATTGGAAGCTTAAAGTAGGACTGTTGGCTGTATGGCTGGTCTCTAGCCTGGTTTGTACTGTCTTTGCTGGGTTTCCCCAGCTCGTTTCAATAAAAAAGGCTTTCTTGATTATCACGAAAAAAGAAAAAAAAGAGAGAATGTCTTGAATGAGGTCCAATACTGAAAAGGGAAGTGTCCCACAATATTCTACCAAGCAAGCCATTGAATCCAGATATTGAGTGCACGAAGGTGCACCACTGAAGCTACTCATCTAATCTTGTCATTCTTATATAGATTAATTTGTTTTGTGCATTATACATACTGGAATAGAAGCTTCTACTGTCTATTGGAAGTCTCATTACTTATGAATTGCCAACTATCAAGACAGTGTTTTGCCTCTTGGAGGGCATTGGCATGCCTAGTTCAGTTGTGCTGCAGAAGGTTTTTTTGGTACAGATTTGAATATGAGTTTGGAAAGAAGAACATGTCAGAAGAAGAATCATGGCAATCATGGACCATATCCTGGACTTATGAAATGCATTTGAAAAGACACATTATTGAAAAAAAAAAAACCAAGAATGGAGATGAGTTATGAATGTTTTTCATCTTCAGATCAGAGGGCAAAGATGATATCCAATATGCTAAGTGGAAATCCAGACTCTAGAGTCAAAGTTTCCTTTTACTGGATTGCTCAAATGTGATGGAACTGGATTGTTGAAATGTAAATGGATCAAACTTGTTATTGAGTGTGGAGAACAGGTGTGTAGACACAGTACACTTCAGGGGAAGAATGATGTGAAGCATTAGTTAATGCATATACCAAGAATTTTATGTACCTTCATGTTACCTAGTGTTCAATGTGGAAGATTTATTGGGTGACAGGCACAGCCTGAAATTTCTTATGCTTGGGAGGTGAACTACTATAAATCTGAAATTCTCCAATGTATTGAATGAAGGTTAAAGTGATAGAACTGCATAAATAATTTTTGTACATCACTTAGTTCGTTCAGATACCCAGGGTACAGTGGCATGTGTGTAACACATGAGATCTGCCAAAAAGATAACTTTCCTCCCCACCCTCACCACCTCAAAAAAAGAAAAAAAGAAAAGCAAAAATAACAACATTTAATATCATTTTCTTGACCATATTTGCCCAATGTTAGAGTTGTTTAGTGAATTACTTAAGGCCGTTATGCAACTACAGAAGATATCTCATATGCAGCCAGGCTAGAGTATTCTACTTGTTTGTGAAATAATGGGTAAGTAGGTGACATTAATAAATTTAGGGCCTTCAAGTAATTTGCTTTTGTTATAGGTCTTTTGTAGGGGTAATATGGATGGATAATTGTTGGTGACAGCCATTAGTACTCTCTCTGGCAGAATTTATGATGTCAAATACTGGTATACATCTTTTCTTTTCTTTTTTTGGGGCGGGGTGGGGGTAGGATGATTTACATAAAACAAGTCCTAGTGGTCATCTTGTAGCTTACGGAAAATTTCTCCATTTCCTTGTTCTGTTCCCCTGTTCTAGCTTTCATTGATTACATGCATTTCTTCTTCTAGCATGTGAATGTTGGTAGCCTACTTAGGAAAGATTAGCAATTTCACATTATTTTAGTGCAACTAAGTTCTATATTATATGATTTTTACCATAAAACTATTTGGAGTATAATCTGCTCAATTTACATTGATTTAATTTTCCTGCCTTCCCTTTTCCATATTACGGTGGAGGTGGACAATTCATCACGTTTTGCTGGAATCTCCCCCCCCCCCCCCACCCCCCCTTTCTCCCTCTGTGTTGACAGGGGTGTGCTTTGTTGTAGACATAAGCAGTTAAGTAGTTCATTTGGTGAAAATGTCCTACTTTGCTAGTTCTCTCTTCCTACTAACATGCATATGAACTTTTCATTAGTAAACCGTCCTTGTTACCATAAAAAATTATAATCTTCTTAAATACCATATAATGATGTCATCTGCTAATGACTATGATACACAGAGTATATACACGTTTTTCCAGATTTTTTTCCAAAAAAAAAAGTCTAGACTAATATGGAGCATGATGCCATTAGTAAAGATTTCAAGCTTGGAATATGTATGATGACCATGTTTTATTTTTTCAGTACGTTTGCGGAACTCTGTGATACCTCGCAGAAAGTTCCTGCAGGAACACTGGTGGAGCAATTTTTGGACCTTCATCTAAGTATGCAGAGAGCTGGAAAAGTTGTCAATTCCTTACAGAGCATAACACTTTCTGAATCTAAGTCAAATGGTTATTGTAGCCTACAGCGTTCATTGCCAGATGCATGTAAAAGTTTCACTGATAAGAATGCCACGTCTTGGGTTCAAGCTGCAGTAAGGACTAATCTTTCCAAGTTCAATCTTTTCAGAATGCTAGAAAAGAGTAGTCTTCAAAATGGTGAGAAATGTCATTATGTCATCATAGATAAGAATCCAGAGGAATTGAATTCAGAAAGTAATTCTCCTCAAGATAAACAAAGTCATAGAAATCATGGAAGCTCTATATCAGAATCAAATGCAAAGCGGATGCCATCTCCTTCACAACGTCATTCAACAAAGAAAACAAATACTGTAAGGGAGGACTGTTCTAAGGGAAGTAGACTAAAAGAGACAGCAACTTTGGCTGAAAAATTGCTCTTGGTTTCTCGTGAATGGTTCTTGAAGTATTTGGAGGATTCGTTAAATGTGGGATTTGAGCAAAGCAGAGAGGAAGAAAGATCTGAAATTGCATATCTTCTCGGGCAACTTAAAAGGGTGAATAAGTGGTTGGATGACCTGGTTGGGGGTGGAGTTGAGGTTGATGAGAGGATAGATGACTTAAGAAAGAAGTTATATGGGTTCCTATTAGAGCATGTTGATTCCACCATTGTTTCCATTAATTAGATACATACCACAAGAACTAACAGTGATTACACTATCAACCACAAATTTCTTGTCCAGGTAGGGGTTTCTGTCGAGAGTTTTACAGCACAAAGAATATGGTATTTTTGCCCTGGAGTTCTATCACAGGATGTCCTATGACTTTCACAGAATTTTTGTAATGACTGAAACATGTGCTATATCATTGAAATGTATAGTTGACTTCCATGTAGGTCTCTGCTAAATTTTTTATCCGCCATTTGGATCACAGCTATTACCTTATTTGTCCTTTTTCCAAAATGTGGTTCTTTCATTGTCCACTTTAATTTCCTTTCCATTTATGGTTTATTCTTGCAATCTTTATCTGGATGTGATGTGGTAATATAGGATCATAGAGGAATCTGAACCTCCATAATAGGAGACCAATTGTCAACAAAAATGAACAGATGGATATTTCATTTCTACTCTTATCACCTGCTGTACATTAGCTAAAAAAAAAGGAGGCCTTTTCTTTCCCCTCACAATTTTGGAAAATCAACAGAAATTAACTCAAAAACAACTTAGTTGGTCAAAAAATAGCCACTTGTTGATTTCCTATGGGAGGAAGTCATTGATTCTGCAGATGGAGCCTTCTCAGTGTTAACTGCTGCAGTCTTTGCCAATGCTTTCATTCCCCTACAGGACTTCATATGCTTATGCATTTTTTCTGGCTTGAACGACTTCCCACACTGCCTGCAATAAGTAAAAAGAATTTTGGTCACCTTATGGTTCACAAGGATATGAACTACAATTCCCTCTAGCTTTAAACCCCAAGTTGAGTAGCTTGTGCTTATTGCTGAGTATGATTTGGCCTATGCATCATGCTACACATTCTCAAAGATCATTAATTTTTATGTGTCAACAACTGATAGTGATCCGTGACTAACTTTGCTATTGAATTAGGCCACTTGATACATGGATTATTTTAAACAGATTATATTAACAGGATATAATCGACCAGATGGCTCATGAGCTCAGCAGAAATGATAGGTTATGAATATAAAATAGAAACCAACCTTTTAATCAAGAAATATATAATTAACCATAACTTGACCACACTCATTTGTAGTATTAATGCCTATCATAATCAACAATTCATGTACTTTTATTTTCATTTTGTTTTTAATTGAAACAGAAATTTGACTTGTGCTGATTTGTAGTAATCCTATTCCATTGAGGCTGAGTCTTTGACTTTAAAAAGATGCCCACTTGGTTAAACACTTAACCACTTGTCATACTCTCCAGTGATTATGGTTTGCATTCGACTTTTCTTCTTCTTACTTCTGATGATTCTGATCTATATTTTGGGTCACACGCACCTCAGTTGGGCTTGGTCAGTCAAAAGAATCAAAGCCTATATTTTTTAGGCGAAAATCACATTTTCGTCCCTACATTTTCAAGCGATTCTCATTTTGGTCCCTAGATTTTATTTTTACTGCTTTTAGTCCCTATTTAGAAAAACGCCATCTATTTTAGTCCTTTCCGTCAGTGCCCTAATGGTAAAATCCTAGGTGGCAAACGGAAGTATTAAAATAATAATAAAAATTTTATTTTGACATTAAAAAATGCCACATCAGCCTCTAAATTAAAAAAAAAAAAATTAATTTATTAATTTTATCTAAATAAAAAAAATTAAAAACAAAATTAAAAACAAAAACAAGAACACAAACAACAAAATTTAAATTTAAGAACACAAAATTAAAAATCAAAATCACAAACCCAGAAAATAAGAACACAAAATTAAACTTCAGATTCACATCAGATTAAACATGAAAACAAAATTTAAAACCCAAAAAATTTGAACAAGAAATTGAAACCCAGCCATCAAGAAGAAGAAATCATGGAAGGTTTAATTCCATTTCTTCTCCAAGCCATCAAGAAGACGAAGCCTCACAACAAATATAATAGAAGCCACTCATAAAACTCAAACCATAGCTACCATTTGTTAAATGTAGTAGAATCGTTCAATGGGTCATCTCATAGGCTAACCCAGATTGAATTTCAGCCACCATATACGCCATAAACCCAAAACCCCACAAACCCAGAACGGAATACAACAGACACCACAAACCCACAAACCTAGATCAACATAGACCACAAACCCAGAAACCCAGATACACCACAAACCCAGAAATCTACATACACCACAATCTCTGCCGCCCGGTCCTGAGAAAAAGCCATTTACGTGCTTGGCGGTGACGTTCCCTCCGTCGCAGTCACTGACGAAAACCCACGTGTCCTCCAAGCTCAACCGCCTCATCTCCGAGTTCCAGTCTCTCCCAGAACCAATCGACCGTGGCTTCACTATGCGACTCTATTGTCGGAGCTAGACCCATCTACCAAGGTCGACTTGAACCGAGTCATGGGCTGCACAGCCCAGGTTTGGCTCCAGGCCGAACTGGGCAGCGACGGAAAGATGAGGTTTTTTGCTGACAGCGACTCCGAAATCAGCCGAGGCTTTTGCTCTTGCCTTGTTTAGGTTCTCGACGGTGCGGCGTCGGAGGAGGTGATGAAGATCACCACAGATGTTTGGGTTTTAAATTTGATGTTTTCATGTTTAATCTGATGTGGATCTGAAGTTTAATTTTGTGTTCTTATTTTCTGGGTTTGTGATTTTGGTTTTTAATTTTGTGTTCTTAAATTTAAATTGTGTTTAAATTTTGTTGTTTGTGTTCTTGTTTTTGTTTTTAATTTTTTTTATTTAGATAAAATTAATAAATTAATTTTTTTTTTTAAATTTAGAGGCTGATGTGGTATTTTTTAATGTCAAAATAAAATTTTTATTATTATTTTAATACTTCCGTTTACCACCTAGGATTTTGCCGTTAAGACACTGACGGAAAGGACTAAAATAGATGGCGTTTTTCTAAATAGGGACTAAAAGCGGTAAAAATAAAATTTAGGGACCAAAATGAAAATCGCTTGAAAATATAGGGACGAAAATGTGATTTTCGCCTATTTTTTATTCTGACTATGGTACCCTGCAACTTCTATTTGTAACAAATGGAGATTCTGGTCAACCCAGAACGACAACATTGGTTTAACTCAGTACTAGCAAGATAGGTTGCATCACTTACGAGCAATTTGGCCCAGCCACTGGCTTGTAAGCAGTGTTAACGGCCTTTTGTTTAGAAAATTCACTGTGGTTCTTCTGTGAACCATGTCCTCCATCATAGCTTTCCCTGCACCAACAATGCAGATCAATATTAATCTAAGTTATTTTATTCTTACATATAATAGGACAAAACTTAGCTGCAGTCCCTCTATGTGCAATATGTTAAGTTCTCCAATTAAATTCAATCTTGTGATTGCATTGCATAATACAGCACAAATGGTGTAATCTTCACAATAACTAAATTCAAGTCTGCCACATGATTGAATTTAATTGAGAAATCTAAGATACAATACACAATGAACTATACGTAAATTTTGCTCTGTGTATCATATCTATGCAAAATGTTGAGGACTTCAATAATTATGAAAACCATCATTAATTTGACCTACCTAGCTTTCTGCTGTTCTTGATGTTGTTGTTGTTGTTGTTGTTGTTGCTGCTGCTGCTGCTCTTGATTCCAATTAGTCCCATGCCCTCCCAATACCTCTTCTTCACAAGTCTTTGCTCTGTTAGCCCGATTCATCATGATTAGCACTGCATCATTGGTATCCACAGCACCACACCTAATCAAATTGCGAATCATGCTAGAAGCTCCACCTGAATAGGTCTTGCTCTTTGTAAATGAGGATTTTGAAGACGAAGATGATGAATATGCTGAGGCTGGTGTACCAGCATTTTCCTCTTTGTTCTTGTTGCACTTCTTTTTATTCTTCCTACTCAACAGAGCTGAATAAAAAGTAGTTTTGAATTTCTCACTCTGCTCTTGCTTCTCTTCTTCAAGCTTCGGTGAATCATTGGGTAACGTTGACCTCTCAGAGCCAAAACAAGTTGATTCTTCAGTGATTTCAGAAGAGAACTCTGTTGAGGTATTGACTCTAGAATCTGGCTGTGTTTGATATTCTTCATTAGTCAAAGGTTGCTCCAGGTGTTGTTCTTCAGCTAGGACTTCAACTTCAACAGGCTAAAAAAGTAATAAAAATGATAAATATTCAAAAGATTGCCTTAAAATATAAGTTTCAATAATATAGGCATTATACTTATATTTGGAAAGGATAAAAAAATGCTACAATTCTAAAATGTGCCCTTAATGTAACATGTTACATCTGTTCCTTCCATTACAACACATTTTATTCTCAGTTAAAAAAATTATCATTCCTGTCGTAATCCTCATTTAGTATACCAAACGTGCCCTTAATGTAAGGGTGTACATTTTTTTTCTTCTTCATTTACATAAAAAAAAAAAATTATATTTACGTAATTTAAATATTTTTATTAATATATATATTATCACTAATCACTATATATGTTGTTGAATGCAAAATACATTATATGTTTTATTACATAAAACTTATAAATAAATAAAAATAAATAAATAAATAAAACTTCTAAATAACACATACATTATTTTTAACCTATAAATTTTACATTATATTCTTATAAGATAATGATATTATGCGGGCCTGTTTTTAGAGTGGTTGTAGGGAGTTAAATTGTGGTCCCCCAACAGGTTAAAACCACTTTCAAGCTCACTTTTAAGCAAATAAACTACCAAACATAGGCCTTACAAAAAACACACGTACACAGATAATGAAACGACTGAATTAAGACCATGGTTGTCAAAATCGTGATCTGGATCATAGGATCACACGATTTTACGATCCCACCTCACCAAAACATTTAAGATTGCATTATGATCGTAAAAATCATAGGATCATAGGATCATATGGGATCCTACCAAAACATAAGTTTTTTGTCCTTTTTTTTTATGGGATAAATTTTTGGTTTTGATGAAGCTTTAAGAGTTTTTATTTTCTATGTTATGATGGTATGACTTTTATTTATTTTTATATAATTATGTTAACCTAAGCAAATGTTTTCTAGTTTCTAGTTCACTTGTAATCAAAATAAAGGAATGCTTCATCATTTCTAAATGAAGAATTTATATTGGCTTTGCTACCTTTTAAGCTATATTATTGTTAAATTTGTTTGATCAATATACTAATTTGTATTCTAATATTACTAAAATGTTTTTCTTATATATAATTTTATTAGTATGCTTGTATTTGTATATTAATTGATTGATTTTTTTGATCATGCTCTGTAATTGTTGCTGAGTGGTATAACTTGAATAGTTGAGTGTAAAGTTGTATTTTGATCTCTTTTACAGCTCTAGTATACAAATATACAATATCTACAAAGATGATGATGATTAGGATGGTAGTTATAAAAACCCTAGAATGAGAATAATTAAATATTCATTTCATCTTAATATTCATCTTGCTTTTGGATTTCATATTTTAGTTAGCTAGTTTCCATTTGATAATTTATTTTGGATTTTAAACTTGGAACTTGGAACTTAAAATTTGGAAAATATTTCCGTATGTGTTGATAAATATTTTGGTATTTAGTTGCTAATTAAACATTTATTTAACTTTTTAAATACATTGGATCAAAACTTGAATATATTTGTTTCGTTAGTATAGACATAGTGATGTATGACATGCAAATTGCATCATATGATGCAAATCTTTGTTTTTTATGGATAGATTCATAATTTACGTGATTATTCAACATATAAAGTCATTATCAATGTGTTTTTTGGTTTAAATCTGAAAATATGTAGAACCTTACGATCCACGATCCTACGTAGGATTCTGATTTTGACAACCTTGATTAAGACGCTTAACAAATCTAATTACGCTTTTTTACTTGAATTTAATCGTCAGTGAGACCCTACTGTCAATTTTATCATTTTGAACATTGCCATAATTTCAACAGGAAATTTTTACCGTTTTAAGGACTTCAACCCATATTGGCATAGACCTGAAAATGATCAAAAGTTTTTTTTGGAGAATCTTTCTGTGGGGTTCTTTTGTTTGGACTTTGAACATACAAGAAGAAACGCGTTGCACAATAAAAAATAAAAAGCAACAACTAATTGCTGGCCTCTG